>CANUEX010153248.1:0-14378 GCA_948099535.1 Jatropha multifida | reverse complement strand
TAACGGCATTCTCACCATGCCTGTGCTCTCAACCCAAGTGATTCACCTCATTCCAACTCCCACACCGCAATCACATATCATCATGTACAAACCAATTATTCACAGCATTTATCATTGCACAAGCATTCATCCACATACTATGTATGGAAGAATTTAGAAATAATAAGCACAAGGCATAAAATAAATTATGCTATAATGAATTTGGTAAAGCATTATATATTATTACTCACCTAAAAGCAAGAAGTTGATTTCCACAGATCAACCAGGCTTTCACAACAGTTTATTGAGCTTCTTCAACCTAATATCAAATTAACATTTCATATTCGGTCCTTTATTATAATTACCTTATTTATATTTTTAAGTAGACTAACTAATTTAAATCCTTTATGATTCATTACTTTAATAATTAAAGAAATAATTCACTTAACTTAAATCCCATTTATTAAAATTATTACCCAACTTATTAAAATCATTCAACTAAAATTAATTCTTTTCTCTTAGAATTTATATTTTACCAAATAAGTATAATATGATTTAATAAATATTTTATTATGTGCTTTACGAATCAACTTAATAATTACTAATTTTATTTATACACATTTTCATATACTTAATTATTTTGACAATTAAATTTAATATGGTTTCGAAATAACAATTATTCAATTACTTTACTTTTCTTATTCTCACAATATCATTTAGAATTTCATTTCTAAATATGTTTCTAAAATCAAATAAATATAATATAAATAATTTGTGTTTAATTAGCTAATTTATTTCTTATTAATTTATTTCTTTATTTAATATTACAATTTATTAAGATCATTTATATACATATATGCACAAGTATTTATTTAAACGGTTTATTCTAAAATAATTTATTTCTGTCTTTACTGTTTCTATCTTGCTTTGATAGCATTTTATTTATTATCTAATCTATCCAAATTTCACATTTTCAGCAATAATCCACAGCCCATCCTTCAGGCAAAACAATTCAATTTCCCATCCTCCATTCTCAATAATATTCAATTACAACTTCAATCTCATAATATATTTTCTTTATAATTAAGTTGTCTTTAACTTACTTAATAACAATTTAACTATCCTTATTTTACATTTTTCTACCAATTCACAAGTTCTTGTCACTTTTATTTATAATTCTCTTACATTGACTAATTTCACTAATGAATTTAGAAATTCATTTCACAATTAACTTTCATGTAATTCACTTAATATTATTTAAGCAAATTCAACCCAATAATAATAAATTTATAACTTGAATTTATATCAAATTTAAATGACTGAAACATAAATTATACCGATTGAAAATCGGACTCCAGATTCGTGTTCAGCGCGCAAAACACAGCATTCTGCCTCTTGGATACCTCGCCGGAGAATAGCCGGCCGGTGACCGAACCACCGGCTGTGCCGCCGTTCACGGTGGCCGGATAATCGTACTTGCCCAGAAATCGACGCAATTCACACCTAAATGCTCGAAATTCTGTGAGGAGCTCAAATCCAGCGTTAATTTTTGGAAACGCTGCTTCTATTCGCCAAAAACGGCACGACAGTTGCCCCATCACTGCCATCCATGGCAGTTTCACAAATCCAGTCATGCGTCGAAATTAATGGAGGGGAAACGTTTGCGTGGCCAAGGGAAGTCGAACGGTGATCTCCTCTTTGACTGTCTTGACCATTAATGGCCAGAATCGCCGGAACTCGCATCGCGCCAAATCGTACGAGCTCCAGTCGCGAGCTCCACCATCGTAGCTCCCAACTCACTATCAAAGACTATCAACAAGCTCCTCTCATTGAGCTCATGCCGTAGAGGAGTCCGATCATGGCTGCTGATGACCGGAGAGTAGAGGGAGGGGAGGAGAAGCGCACCTGCGCTATCGGAGAAGGAGAGAGGCGAGATAATTTTCTCTCTCCTTTTTTTTTTTTTTCTTTTTAGCTATTTGGTTCAATTCTTACTTTTATCTAATTAGTTTCGGTTCGATTTGGATCGATTTGATCTAACCCAATGATTTAACCTAATTTACATTTGATTTAAGGGTTTTTCGATTAAATTTGACTATTTCAATTTGGTTTTCGGATTCGGTTCGTAGCATAAAATATTATTTTTCGCCAATTCTCATTGGTGAAAATTTACAATTAAATTTTAAATAAAAATTTTTTTAAAAATAAATTAACGGGTCATTTCAATATACTCTCTTTTTTTTTTATTATCCACATGTATTTATTTGCAAAATAATTTTTAGAAATTATATCCAATCAAATAATAAAATTATAATTTTTTTCTTACAGGTATCTCAAGTCTATTGGGCTAAAACTAAATGCTACTTGTATTGGATCAGCCCAAAACGGGGTAAAGTATCCTCAGCGATTAACCCCACTCAAAAGAGAAGAGTGTCAAACCACTTATTCAAATTCTCATTAATCTAAAATGTAATTTTCAAATTGATTACGACTAAAGTTATTTTAAAATTTTTAAAATTTTATTAAGGTTAGTATAGGTAATATCATTATTCTCCTCTCATTTCCACTTTTACATATAGTATAGATTTATAATGATTTATTTTTAATTATATTTAAAAAACTTTATCTGTGTTGATTGTCGTTTAAAAATTATAAATGTATTGTTTTTAAATTAATTTTTATTTATTCCCTTATTTTTAAATTTTATAAATAAATTCTTATATTTTTTTATATCTATATCTTTCCTTACATTTTCAATTTTTATATTTTTAAAAATATTGTTTCTTCGTGTCCATTTATGTGTTTCCCTTATTTTCCCATTTCTATATCTGTGCATCATACGTCAGTAGTAAAGAAAAAATTAAATAATCTGGACAGAAAGAGAAATGATGAAAGAAGTTGGGATAGACTTGTCTTAACTGGCTTTATCCACAGAGCATACACTGGAAAGACAAATTTTTATTGAAAAGAAGGGTCATGCACCGAAAAAAAAAATAGAAATAGAAATATTTTTTAAAAAAAAATTACTTTTATTGATTTGGTCTACATGTAGGACTTCGTAACTGGTAAACAGTATTTTCTAAAGAAATTTAAGAAAATTAATATAGAAAATAGTTAATGTGCCTGGGAGGACGAGAGAGTTGAATCTTACTACCATAATTAGCTTATCTCAATTATATATGCATATTAGCTTTTACATGTGCATATAATATTTCATTTTTAGGCTTTGTCTCAATTTAATGGAACGTAGAAAGAATACCTAAATGTGTCTTAATATTTCAGCTGTCGTTACTTGGTGGCTATGATGCAAAGATGCTGAGGCTTTATCATTTTGTGAGGGGTTAATTATATATTTAGTGTCTAAATTTTAAAAAAATTTTCTATTTCAATATCTCAATAGAAAACGTTTGCAATCAATTGCTGGAATCAATTAATTTTTTCAATCTAGTATCATCGTCCTACGTGGCTTGCCGAAAATATAAATAGGACGCATAAGACCCACTAATTATTAAAAATAAAGATAAATAGGACGCCAAATAACATAACACGTCGGATTTGATGTGTCAAGCAGTGAAGTGTACATACTAAAGGACAAAATTGCCCTTAACAAAAATCATACTCAGAACCCAATTCTTTTTCTTTCTCAGCCTCCTCAATCGATCACCAACCCTCTCAACCAAAATTCCTCAGCTTTCTTAGCTAATAAATTTTAACACAACAAGAAAAAATATAGAATCGAAAGAAACACACAACAAAAAGAACCCATAAATTCCAACGGTAAAAGAACCATAAAAATTAAAAAGAAAATCAACCAAAATCAATTTTTTAATAAAACATGAAGCCAGAACCAAAATCAATTGGATACAACTAAATAAATATATTGAAAGAAAGAAACTTAAGACCCAATTGACTTACTGCACTGCTGGCAAAATATCTGTTCTAAACCACCATGACCTTAGGAGATCCAGAGCAACTTCAATGCTAGTGTGGATTGTAGTTGATGTGTCATGTGAAATAGAAGGTGTGAATGATGATGTAATTGAATGTTTATTTATGGACAATGAATTTTAAAAAACTCTCTTCAATGCATTAGTTTTGAATATTCTTTTATTCTCTTTTTTCTTTCTTTTCTAGGTCCATAATTTAATATGCAACTAATCACTAAAAAGTAATAAATAATAACATTGTCTAAGAGATTCTCTAGAAATAGGAGGTGTAGTAGACAATGTTTATTGATTTTTTTGACACATCAACTTAACATTCTAAGTAAACATTAGCATTGGAGAACATTTTTCAAAAAATTTTTCTATTTTTCTGATATGGCAATTAAATAGGAGCAATCCACATTTGCATTGGAGTTACTCTTAGAGTGCATGCCATGCCATAAACTTTATGCCTAGAATAATAAGCCTTAGCATCACTCGGATCCACTTTATACCCTTCAACTTGGCATCTGGGCGGTTGCTATTGGCCACCATGAACTTTCTTGGCCGACGCTCCAAAACCAGATAAAGAAGACACGATCGTAGACTTAATTGGAGCCCCAACCCTAATTCTTGCATTCTCAAAATAGATCTTTTTTTCCTAAATTTTAACCCATTTATGGACTCAATAGGTGGAGAAAAGGGGCTAGAGAATTTTGTAAAAAGGTTTTAAAGAGTTGGGTACATAGTGAGAGAAAGTAAAGAGGAAGAAGAAAGAGGACAGAGAAACCAAGAAAATTACGAGAGTAGGCATTGATGATGCATTTTGTTTCGATTAAGATTGTACAGAGGTCAAGCGTAGGTGGTACTGCCACTGACGTTGCCATGGAGGGATTGGTTGAGAGGTGATCGATTGAGGAGGCTGAGAAAGAAAGAGAGTTGGGTTTTGAGTAGGATTTCTGTTAAAGGCAATTTTGTCCTTTCACATTTACACTTCACTGCTTGACACATCAAATCTAATGTGTCATGTTATTTGGCATCCTATTCAACTTCATTTTTAATATTAATGAGTCTCACGCATCCTATTCATATTTTTGGCAAGCCACAAAGGCCGCGACATCAGATTAAAAAAAATTAATCAGTTCCGACACTTAATTACATACGTTTTTCCGTTAAAATGCTGAAATAGAAAATTTTTAAAAATTCAAACACTAATTTTATAATTAACCCTTTTATGAGGCTTTAAGTTGGGTCAAGCGAAATGGCTGTGAAAGGATTGTGTTCGAAACAAATTCCCTACAACTAGTTCAAGCTATGCAACACATTCATGATGATCCTTCTTACTTTGGTTGCTTGGTTTTAGATTGTAAAGCTATGGTTAAAGAAATTCAGTTTAGTTCAATTTTTTTTTGTTAAACAGTCAATGAATAGGATTGTTTATCTTTTTGTAACTCATGTTTATTCTATGTCTGACCTGAAGGAGTAGGATCCTATCCCTCCTCTTATTATTGATCCTTTTTTACATGATTTACGTCAATGAAATCTACAGTTTTACCTTAAAAAAAACCTAAGTAATGATATGTATAGTGTCGTAATTATTTATCTTTATATTTATTTGAAAATGTATTGAATTTATGATGTTTACTTACTACATATATAAGGTAACATAGACACAGTTTACCATTTTCTCAATTATAATACATAATTTGATACAAAGGGAAACATAAAACTCAAAGAAAATTATACATAAAACTAGTACTGTCAAAACGAGCCTAAGTACGCGGATAGTCCCTGATTGTCTGTAATTTATTTAGATATGGACAAAAAAATTGAGGCTCGTTTTAAGACAGGCTTTTTTTTTTTACCCGACTAGTATTGTCAAAATAGGCCTAAGTCCGCGGGCTGGGTCGAATGAATTCACAAAGCCCGCTTTAGAATAATATATATGTGCATATCATAAACTTTTAAAATAAAAAGGGGAATAAGCCTAATGGAAACCATGCTAAACAAACTTTTAGTGGTCTTATGTTCTATTTTTAGAGGTGTTTCCTTCTTTTTTTTCCATATCAAGACCCTTTGAATGTACATACAAAATCAATAAAAATTTAAGAAAGTAGTAAAGTTGAAAAAAAAAGGGAAAAAAGATGGATTTTCAAAATAGACATGTTTAGGCTTGTTTGTGGGCCCGCATAAACTGGGCGTAGCTTTAATATTAAATGCTCATTTTTTAACGAGCTTTTTTTGGATCAGTCCATTTTGTGATCGAGCCCGTATTGGATTTAATAAGAGAGGAAGAATAATAAAATAGAATAAATACTCAATTAAATATTGACCTTAATTGCAAATATTTATTTTATTATATAACTTGAAATCTTTTACAACTTCAAAATATTACTCTCATAATATCACTCCATACTTGCACACACCTTCACAACTTCACTCTATTGTTTTGTTGAGTGCTTTTCCTTCATGTCATAGCCTTTTTATATGTATGAGGAACAAATTGAATAGCTAAGAATTTACTAAATTGTCCACCAAAATAAATGGCAAAAAATTTACCAAATTATTAACTAATTAGTGATGATTTTAACATCCCGTGTGGGCTGAGCACGATCGGACAGCCGGTTTTTACAGTGCTAATAAAAGGACTATAAATAAAATGAAATAGATCAATAAAACAATTAATTAACAAAATCAAATGCGATGAAAGATGTACATCAATGACTCACATGTACAAGTCAATCAATTTGCCCTCCCCACTTCTTTTCTCATTCGATGGCTTTTTAACTGTTGAATGGTCCAGAAGATGGATTATTAAGAGCTATGTTTACTATCTCCACTGTTTATCACATTTGAAAAAATTATTTATTCTAAAATACTTGTCACGTTTATGATTGGAAGAAATAATAAATTTTTTTTCTTTATTTATCCTTTTATATAGTTAGTAATTATTATTTCAATTTAATAATTTTTTTATAAATTATATATTAAATTAAGAGTAATTTAATCAATTTATCAAGACCTAGAGAAATTTAATGATTTTTTTAAGAGGTGTGAAATTTTAAAAGTGACAAATATTATGGAATGAAATTACTATCGATTATATTTTATTTTTGAAGTAAAAAAATCACCTAAATAGGTTTTCTCACAAAAATGTTTTAATTTCAATCCGAATAAAAGTTGAATAGCTTAATGTTCAAAAATTTAATAGGCTAAGCTCAATAAATTCTAGGCCTAAAAACGCATTTTGCAGAATTCTATTATACATGTGTTAAAATAACAACTTAAAAATTTAAATATCGTATGCATATATTATATAGAAATATCTAGATGTTGTTAAAAAAAAAGAAATATCTAGATATTTTATATAAAAATCTAGATATTATATTTCTTTTTTGGTAAAAAGATATTATAATTTTTGTTAAATATTATATCCGAAAAGACTCGGATAATATTTTGTCGTTTACTTTTGTCGATGGGTTTATGCGATGAAACCTGCAAATAGGCAGAGATAGTGAAATGCTGCAAAATTTCTTCTTAGTTTTTAATCAATAAAATTATATTCCGCTAAGTCCAGATGCTATCCTATTTATTGCACTATCTTATCTAAGTTCGAAAGAACAAAGGTTGTTCAGAGCCGCAGATGACGAATATCAAGATTGAAATAATTTCCGAAAGCTGCATTCCACCCTCTTCACCAACACCGCCCCACCTTAAAACCTACAAAATCTCTTTGCTCGATCAATTTCATCCATCTGGGTATTACTCCATCATTCTTTTCTATCAAAATTATTTCGAAGAAGCAAACGTTATTCCCCAAAGATCATTCTTGTTAAAGCAATCCTTATCTGAAACTTTATCTCGATTTTACCCATTTGCTGGTAAAATTAAAGACAGATTTTCCATTGATTGTAATGATGAAGGTGTATGCTACGTAGAAGCTACATCAAACATTCCTTTATCTCAATATCTCTATCAACCTGATCTAAGATCTTTCAACATTTTGGTGCCAAATGTAATTCCTGAGTTGGAAATTCCTTTTGGATCTCCTATTGCTTTGATTCAAGAAACCACCTTTGCATGTGGTGGCTTTACCATCGGCATATATATTTCTCACATGGTTTGCGATGCATACAGTTTGGCTTTGTTTCTGAAAGACTGGGCAGCTACTGCATCTAAATCACCTTGCAAACCCCCTTTATTGGATGGAGAATCCATTTTTCCACAATATACTGCATTTTCAAGAGACGTGGGTTCTGTGACTCCGAACATCCCTTTTTCAAAAACAGGCAAGCTCATCGGAAAAAGGATTGTGTTTAACGAATCTGCCATTGCCAATCTCAAAGCAAAAGCAACTTTGAACAACATTAATAATCCTACCCGCGTTGAGGTGGTCATTGCAATTCTTGTCAAACGCCTCCTGGCTTCTTTCAAAAGTAAAACTGGTATCGATAAACAACTAGCACTAAAATATGCCGTGAATTTGAGAGAAAAAGGGGAGCCGCCATTACCAGAAAATTTAATGGGGAACTTTGTAAGACAGGTAGGTATAGTATTCACATCCAAGGAGGAGTTGGGTGAATCAGTTAATCAACTAAGAGAGGCAATAAAAAGAATCGATAATGATTTCTTGAAGAAGATAAAAAGTGGAATTGGAGGTGAAGAAGGATTCGTCAAGGGTTATAATGCAGCGAAAGAGATAGGGGATTTGTTATTTACTGGTCCGCCATGTGGGAGTGAAGTAATGGAGTTAGCTTTGTGCAGTAGCCATTGTAATTTTGGTATATATGAGCTTGATTTTGGTTGGGGAAGGCCGATATGGGCAGCTTATGCTTTGCCGCATTTGGCTGATGCCGATAAGCCATACATGAATGCGATTCTATTGACGGATACAAGAATGGGTAAAGGAGTAGACGCATGGGTATTAATGGGCGAAGATGTCTATGATTTTTTAGATAAAGACACAGAGCTTTTTCAATATGCTTCCATTGACCCATCTCCAGCTATTATTATGAATAAATTATAATAATAAATTATCAATTATTCTAAAAAAATAAAGTATCATTAATGTATTTCCTTTTTTTAGAATAATTTATTTCTCTACCTGAATGTTGAATTAATGATATTAGAAAAGTCTGCATGTACTGGAGTTCAATAATATTATTTGGCATTTTTACATGTATTAAAAAATCTGTGTGTGTGTGTGTGTGAGTGAAGGGGGAAATATTATAAATGCGCCCTGTGTTAATACAAAGCCATTGGTTGTTTGTTGCATAACTGTTCAACAATTTTCTCATCAACGATGAATCTATTATTTGCGCATTCTCTAATTTTTCTTCCTTCCAGGTCGCCATTAATTACAGATACTCTTAATAATTACGTGAAAAGGTCCGATTTCCTCTCTCTCTCTCTCTCTATCTTTATTAATTTATTACATCATATGTATCCCATTTTTGTTTAAGTTTCTCAGAGAAAAAAAAAGGTTTCATCAAAACGCCCTGATTAAAAGAAAATCAATTTATTTTGTTCAATTCATCATTCATCAGGAACATTAATTGTTTATGTACGGATATCATGTTAGAATCTCACACATTACAATCTCATGGAGTTAAGGTGGTAAAAATACACATGCATGACTGGTTAATTCTTCTATTACTTGTGGTGATTGACGGCTTTTTGAACATTATTGAACCTTTTCACCGCTATGTTGGCAAAGGGATGATGACAGATCTAACATACCCACTTAAACCTAATACAGTGCCGGTTTGGGCTGTTCCTGTATGCATTACTCTCTGCCAATTTTGCTTCTATTTTAATTATCAATCGTAATATTGAATTCCCATTAATCATTTGTTTCTTCTAAAATTTTTATGTTAAAGAAAAATGTTCTTGATGATTTTTGTCTCCTGTTTGGATAGATTCTTGCTGCAATTTTGCCATTAGCTGTCATATCTGCGTACTATTATTATAGAAAGGATGTTTATGATTTTCACCATGCAATTCTGGGTATTTCTCTATCCTTAATCCACTTTTCCATTTCCCAGTTAAATCATTTTGGATGAATATATAAAATTAATTAGAAGTTAATAGCTAATAATTGTGTTGTTACATGCTCAGGCCTGTTGTTTTCTGTTCTTGTAACTGGAGTTATAACCGATGCTATCAAAGATGCTGTAGGCCGACCCAGGCCTAACTTCTTTTGGAGATGTTTTCCTGATGGAAAGGAGGTAAAATATATAACATGTCTCCATTTTCATGTTCTTTAAATAAAAATTGGAAAAATGAAGTAATTTTGTAATATTGTTTGATTTGCAATCTCCTGCAGGCATTTGATCCTGTTACGAGGGATGTTGTTTGTCATGGAGATCCTCTGGTTATAAAAGAAGGATATAAAAGCTTCCCTAGTGGGCATTCTTCATGTAATTAAGTATAAAACTTCCAATTTATAAAAATTATAAACAGTAATCAAGATAATAACAATTATCATTTCAAAAATGCAGGGTCCTTTGCAGGTCTGACATACCTAGCCTGGTATATATCGGGGAAACTAAGAGTTTTTGATCGTCGAGGGCATGTAGCTAAGCTGTGTATTGTACTGATTCCGGTTCTAATCGCCGTTCTTGTCGCAATTTCTCGTGTTGATGATTACTGGCATCACTGGACTGATGTATTTGCTGGAGCTCTTATAGGTTTCTGCCATTACATTTGGTGTTCAATGATTCATTTCTTTAGAGGGCAAAGTTTTATTTATTTGTTTGTTTGCATCTAATGCAGGAACATTTGTAGCTGCATTTTGTTACTTGCAGTTTTTTCCTTTCCCGAATGATACAGAAGGTATTATACATCTCGATTAGACTTACCTACGTTCCTTGTATCAGAACTTTTGATTTAGGATAATTTGCTGATGTATTTTGACATTGAGATTGTAGGTTGGGCGCCTCATGCATTTTTTGCAATGTTGGCAGAGAAAAATAGAGTTGAGGGCTCTGATCGAAGAAGTAATTCTGTTCGAATGCGAGGAATGTCGACAGACATAGAAACTGCTTTCATGGCTCCGGATGGCTGAGAAACAAATAAAGTCCTCTCTGATTAATTAAAATTAAGTTAAACAGAAAGCAAGAAAAATTGACAATTTAATTAATTAACGGAGTCAAATATAAATGTAAAAGACGTATATCAGTTCTTTTATTGCATGTAATTTTACTGTGGTCAAATTCTTTGCAAGGGGAAATTGAAAATCTAACTGTTGTAGAATATTTTCTTGTCACGAAGAATCATTATATACGTTTTTTATGCCAAAATTGTCACGATTCAAAACCGTTAACCGGACCGGCACTAGGATTTACATAAGTTTAAAGGCCTTTGAGGCCCGTGGTAAGTCTAAACTATGAAAATCTGTCTCCGTTATCATCTGACTTTAAAAATAGTAAGCTTATATTATGACATTATTTAAATATCAGTCAATTATCAATCCTGATCCAGCTTCAATATCATATATAAATCATAACACGGGCCTATGTTCATTTAATAAAACTATGTTTTTATGCATAACTCATCAGTCATAATATGGTCAAACAATTCACGTCGTATATTCTTTAAATTTCTAAAAAATACTCCACAGGTTATTTATCAATGGTTTTTGCATAACCAAATGTAAATTTATCATCCTATCTATGGAACCAAATAAAATACTCAGAATATTCAAACACAACACTTAGTCTATACACTAACATTTTTCAAGCTGGAATTAAATACTATATCTCTTCGGAGAAAAAAGAAAGAGTTTTTATTAACTAACAATACCTCTACTTCCGGGAAAATTTTATGGAATGAGCGGCGAATTTCGCAAACTCAATAAATAATAATAAATAATATATAGCCCACACAATCAAGTAGAATATTTTCCAAATTTATTATGAATACTCGTCCAATCAAACACATGTCAATAATGGCACCCATAAGTAATAACAATTATAATGCACATCAAGTGGTTGTTAGTCAGTGAAATCACCTTATCAGGACCATACGCTCCCTAACCATGCTTTAATATCAATCATATAACATAATCTCGTGATCATGTGACTTGTGCATCGAGAGAACTCACCCCCATTCTGGCGAAATCATAATAAGATAAAAATGTTTTTAATAAAATATTTTTTTTATAAAAATATTTTTTCATGACACAATATCATAATTCGGAGTGCACAAGGGGGTGCCATTCTCACCCCTTATGGCCCACTGTCGACATTCTCACCATGCTCGTGCTCTCAACCCAAATGATTCACATCGTTCCAACTTCTACATAACAATCACATTACATTTAATTCAATAGCTCAATTAATACAATAAATCATATGCAACATATGAATGTAATCAAAATTGTAATCTCAATAAGATAGATAATAGTGATAATATAATAATAATCAAAGTAAGAACCAGATATTGATTATATATAAAATTTTTTAGGATGTATGGTATATGAGATGCGTGTATGCAAATGATGGTATGCACAATTTATTATTACTCACAGTGATAGCAAAATAATTCAATTCTACTTTGAGTTTTGACTTAGAGGAGTAGTGGAGAAACTCGGTCGATCTAGAAAATACATAATAAAGGGAGATATAATCAGACAACGAATCCCTTAATTAAAAGATTTTAAAAACTAATCTAATAAACATATTTGCTTATTTTTATCTATCTGTTTAAATTTCAACTCCTATTTGAATTTTTGCAACATATGCTTTAAAATATAACTTCCTATTTATTTTAATAAAATCACTCAGTATAGTTAGCAATTTCTCTCTACACAGCAAATTTATCGGCCAATTAATTATTTCAAATATCCAACCTCCAAAATAACAATTTATAATAAACCCTAAATAGATTATAATATTCTATATTAACCTCAAATTTAACACTTCTATCAACTCATCACATCCTGTATTAATAATATAATTCACCACCAATATAATTCACATAATATAACTTTAATTTCATAATAGTTACTAATTACCACTGAATAATTCATTTTACTTAATTTATTTTCAGTCCAAATATCATTCAATTATTTAATTTATTTACTTTATTAGATTCTTAATAATCACAAAAATATATTCCTATATTTAATAATTTAATTCCTTAATTCTAATATCCTCAAAAATATATTTACATTCCCAATTGTAAATTAACACCAACAAGCAATGATTTCTTAATAACATAATCCATTCTTTTTTATTTTCCAATTTCAATATTTTAATTCAAATCAAAATATACCAATAATTCCACCATTTATTTCTCAGCATAAATTTAATAAATTTTATCAAAAATTCATCCTTATAATAATTACCATCAAATTCCTTAAATTTATTTAATAACATAAATTATTTTAATTAATCAAATCCTTTCTATCTAAATCCATTTTCACTAATCTATATTTTAATTAATCAATGATTCTCTAATTTATCTTACACCCAATTTAATTTAATTCTACTAAATGATTCTCTACAACTTGTTTTCAATTTAACCAAACCTTATTAATCCATTCCACTCCAAAATAATCATTATTAATCAAATTCATTAATAATAATTCTAATATACCTAAACCTTAACAATATATCCATTTTTAACATAATATAATCTTAACTAATTAAAATCTTTAAAGCTTCTATAATTAATATATTTTAGTACTAACATCAATTAATCCTTAAACTTAATAATTCATACAATATCACTTATTTCAATTTTACTCAACCAAATAATCAATTTATTATTTATCAAGATCCAAAATTAATTAGACAAATTTTCACAATCACATACTATTAACAATAATTAATCTCTAACTAATTAAAATTCTATAATCAATTTTTAATTTATTAATTCTCATAATAACTAAATCAACTACCAAATAGTATGTTACTCCATACTAAAAATAATAATTATAACCAAAATTAACCAACCTCCCTTAATAACAAAATCATTCCACAAAATATTAAAATTTAGCTAATTAATTTCTGAAAATTAGTTTTCAACCAAATTCTCAAATTAACACTTAATATACTCTAATTATCTAAAATCCTTTAATGTTGCTATAAAAATTCTGTAATTAAGTTATTTATTTAGTCCAACCCAATATTAATCTTTAATTAACACCAAGTCCTCAACCAATTTATTTTATCAAATCCTATAATTAATTTAAATCTTTTAACTAATAAAAAATTTCCGCTACTTCATTAGGTGATAACAAATGGAGCGTTATATGGAAGCGTTATATGTTGATCAAAGTATAGGTATGGCACCGTATGAAGCGTTATATGGAAGGAAATGCAGATCACCTATATGTTGGGAGAAAATAGGAGATAAGCAATTAGTAGGACCTGAATTGATTCAAGTTACATCGGAAAAGGTACCTATTATACAAGACCGAATCAAGACTGCTTTTGACAGACAGAAAAGTTATGCTGATCCTAAGCATAAAGA
>CANUEX010152957.1:0-17143 GCA_948099535.1 Jatropha multifida | reverse complement strand
CATTAACATTAAAAGAACACAAAAGTATGAAGCAAAAATTCATACCCTTTCTCCTAAGGAGGTTTGGCCAAGCGAAGGGGAAGAAGGGGATGTCCCTCTTCCCATTCAAGCATTTCATCATGCTTAGAAAACATGGAAAATCAAGTTAAAACAATCAAATAGCCATTTTCCCAACACGATTCACAGTTTTTCAAAATTCATTCAAAAACCTAAAAATTGAAACTTAAAGAAAATGAAAGAGAAAATGAAATAATAATGCACTAACCTTGAAAACAAGCTTGAATAGGCTTAGAAAGCCTTATTCCTTAACCTTTTCCTTCCCTTTAGAGGATGGTTCTCCAACATCTTCAAAGGAGCAAAAATAATCATTAAAATCAAGAAATGACAAAAGGAGAAGATGGAGCATGATTTAATGCCTAATCTAACATCTCTAAGCTATGAACTACTTAATTAAATCATTAGAGTCAAAAACCACAACTTACTTGAACTTGTAGTAACCTCCAAATTCTTGAGTTCTATTACCAAATACCACTATTTTATGCTTAATTCTTCAAGTCTTATTACTAGACTTTGGTTTAATTCACTTAATTTTGGGTAGTTTAGTAGTAGTGAAAATGAAAGAATATGGAGGAAGAGAAATTGTGAAGTTGGCGTGGAACATGGAGAAGAAGAAGAGAAAATGAATATTAAGATAATGATGGGTGACTTTAAGTAGCAAAGTCAAACTTGGCTACCTCATTTTATGTCAAATGGATAGCTAGGATTTGGTCTCTAGTATTCTCATCCAAGGGCTCTAAATATTCACCAAGTAATTCTCTTCCAAATATTATTAAACTCCACCAATTACTTAACTTAACTCCACGAAAATAATTTCTCAATTTTCCTTAATACACTACACTAAAAAACACTACTCATTAAATACTTAAATTCTTAAAAAATATTCATGAAATATTTTCTACCTATTTAAATCATATAAACATATTCCAAAAATATTAAATAAGATTTTAAGCATCAATAGTAATTTTTCTGGACCGAAATATTACTAAATCCCGGACTGGTGGTACTATTCACCAATAATTTATTACTTACTTTGTCATGAAAAATTTATATTTTGACTTTAATTAATTAAGACTAATCACATAAAATCTAATTAACTCCACAAATAATAATTATGCTTAATATCATTTTTGGATCAAAATAAAATATTATTTCTCTTTCGGCCGATACTATTCTTGACCCGAACCAAATAATACCATTTTGAGATCTAAAATTTTAGGGCGGTACAAATAAAGAATGAGTAAAGTATCATTCCCACGATAATTGTATACCAAGTTCCAAATTGTGTTAACCTACTATTATTTAAACGATAATAAAAAGAATAATAGTAAAGAAGAAATACAATAAAATAAAACAATAGAAAAGAATTCAAACAAAAATATTTGATGAAAAAAAATCAAGGTTTAAAAGCTACTAGGGATTTTGACTTCACTTAATTCTATCCAATTTATTTTATTAATTTGTTAATCAATTTTAATTATTCAAGTAGGGAAAACAATTCTAAAATCACTAATAAGCTCTCCCGATGTATTATTAACTATTTTAACCTCGTCTAATTACCTATCTCCCAATAATGCAATCAAACATGAATTAAATCATTAAGTTTTATGGTTTGTTTAAGGATTCATAACCTAAGGATGTTAACTTATGAAAACCCCTCGTGAGTCAAACTATATAGTTTCCGCATCAAATGATTATTTCCATGTAATTTATTACCTCTTTCTTATCAAAAACCCTTCTTCCAATAGTGATTAATGAAATAAATCAATCTAAGAGAGAAACTCTGCCTGGAAGCATTAAGTTCAATAATAAATTATATCTTGAACAAGGAAAAATAAATCTAATATTATAAATTGGAATAAAAGTTAAGCTACATCAAATTCCTAGCATGAGAGTTTAGTTCGACATAGTAATTAAATAAAACTCAATTAAACTTGAAAATAATTCCATAATCAATATGAATAAAAAATAAAAACAAGATTAAGAGTTTAGAGATAAAAACTAGTCAACGAATGGCGTAGACGGCTTCCTTGATTCTTTACACAACTTGAATGCTCGAAGTCTTAAAAGAAAGAAAAACTAAGAAAAGAGAATAACAAAGATCTAAGATCTCAGATTCGATGATGTAATTGCCGTAGTGATCTCTCTTTATATGGACTTTATAAAGTGTCTTCGAATCCGAGTATGAAACTAGTTGACCTAATTAGGAGAAACTATTATATGAGTAGAAAACTAATTTTGTGTCGTATTTCTTTCTAATTAGGAATCCTTTTTCATCAAATTGGCTGGAACAATGCTAAGGTGGGCTCTCTTATTATTCTCATGCAGTCTCATGCACAAGTCGTGCCCAGACTTCAAATCTACATGGGCTAAGTAGTTGAATTCAATCCACTTCAATTTTTCAGCTTTTCTTGGTAACACAGTCATGGCTTCTAGTTGTGTACTTTACTGATTTGGTCATATTGAGCTTTTGACTTCAAATTTGGCTCCAACTTTCTTTGATGCAAATTTAGATATTTTCCTACTAAAAGCCCTTCAAATCAAATTTATCAAGAATCAAGAAAATTTAATTAAAAATATAAATAAATTTAAATAAAAACTAATTAAAAATATTAAAATTTCTAATAAAAACTAAGCTAAAATACTATAAAAGTATGACCTATCAACAATAGTTGGATTGCCCTTTGATTGATACCGACCATGTGAGTGTCGGTACCAACCATGTCAGCATAGGTACTGGTGAGGGTTGCTTCAGGGCACTCAGCTAGTACTGGGTGGTAGATGATCGATACTGTCGTTGGGTTGGTCAATACTGATCAGCGCAAATTACTGCCCTACTCTTTTAAATTAATTTTTTAGTTTTCAAGCTTTTAGAGTTCTTTTCAGGTCCAAATAACGTTCGATCAAACTAATTCTTGCACTGTTGGAATGGTAGCAGAATTTTTTAAAGTCTGGTGGTAACATCATGGTAAAAAAACACCTCTATATATGTTTTGATATACAGCCATAAAATAATAAAAAAATTCTCACTAATGCCATATTATAATTTCTAATCAATAGCAACAACAATCAATCCCTAATATAAACTCAATCTTCTAATGGTTTGATTTACAAACCAAATGATTAAATAAATTTAGCTCAAACCGTGAAGATCAAAACTCACCTTTAGCTCAAATATCACCTGCATTACATCAAATAAGAACATCTCCTAGTTGCATGCAATACATCAAAATCAAATAAAAACCAAATACATTCAAAAAACCAACAATAAGTTTAGCATTTTATCACATAAAATTACTAAAGAAGCTATTGATACAATTAACTTCAAATTAATAACATATAAATAAATTAATTAAAGCCCAAAACTTACCTTTATCAAAATATTGCAGAAGAGGAGGAACCGCGGGAAAATGAAATTCAAAAATCGCAATCAAAGAAGGAAACTAAAACAGAAAGAAAATGTGAACAAACAAAACAAAATCGAGCCAAAGAAGAAAGAAAACTAAACACTGTAGAAGAAGATGAATCGCAGAAAAAAGAAAACAAAACAAAACAAAATAGAGCACTGAGAAAAGGAAGAAAATAGAAGCAAAGAATGAAAGAGAATTCCAATATGGTAAACATGCAACCACATTACCTCTACACGTGTCGCAAACACTGGAAAATAAAAAGAAAAAAGAAAAAAAACGAAAACAAAATGGCCCCCTATTCAGACCCCCACCCCTCTAGCCCTTATCCAGCGCGCTAACTAATCTATCTACAGCCCACTTTCAACAAAAAATGCAAAAACAACATTACATAAATTTTCCTCGATGGAGCGAGTGGACATGAAACCATCCTCTTTTGTGTTTTATGATTTGTACAATATTAAAGATTTCTTATTTTCTTTTAATAATTTTTATTTTATTTTTTACCAGTAAAATTTAAAATTTAAATAGAAAATTAATATATAATCAATTCAATTAAATCATTTTTATTTATTCAACCAATAAAAATTAAAATTTTTAAGATATTTTTGTCAATTTGTGTATTTAAAGAGTTATTTTTGTGTTCCACTCTGTTCATTAAATGTAACAGTTTTTGTCCCTTTTTTTCACTTAGATGACACTTATAAAAATTAAAAGTAGCATTACCTATTTTATTCAAACTTACCTTTGTTTAGATAATTACACTAAACTTTGTTTGAATTAAATAATAATTTTCTTATTTTTTTTAAAATTAATGTGATTTAATTATTTTTAATTCTTAAGAAAAGTTATAACCGTCAAATTTAGCAAATTAAGTATGGTTTATAGATAGATTAATGATTGGAAAAGGATTTCAAGTGTCTAATAGTAGGGGTGAACATTTAACCAACTGAGCCAATTTGACTAACATTTTTAACCGAAATAATTTAATCTTTTTTTTACTTAGTTGAATCTAGCCAAATTAATCTTTTAATCGAATCATTTTTGTCGAATTGATTTTGATTATTAAGGGTATCGAAGTTGAATTATGGAATTATTAATCACTATTTAATCAAAATAAAAATCGAAATATTTTTAATTTTTAATTTTATCATCTACTTAATTAAATGACTTAGTTTTGAAAATTGATTAATTTAATTAAATTTTAATTAAACTTTGAATCGATTACCGAACTTTTGATTTTCTTTAATTAAACATTTATTTGCCGAATTAAATTGACTTATTTAAACAAATTAATCAAATTGGTGGTATTGGCCGATATATAAAGTGTGAAAGAGTAAATTTTCATTCTCACTCAACCTTTTGCTTTTGCAGAATGTGTTTGCAATTTTTATAATAGTTGTTGGGATTACAATCTTTCATGAAAAAACATAATAATATAAATAAATAAAAATTTTAATAATTATTTTTTCAGCTTTTCAGCAAAATTAATTGCTGTACTTATTAATTTTGCAATAATAATAAGTCAAAGAGAAAACAATATATAATGCAGATCCAAAACGAACAGATAAAAAGAAGCCCGTTTTAAAAATGAATCTCAATTTTTTTTGTTCAAATTCAAAAAAATTATGGGTGAGCCCGGACTATCCGTGAGCTTGGGCTATTTTTATTCCTTAAGAAGATCTGAATAGTTGAATTCAAATTAATTAAATAAGTAATTTTTTATTCCTTAGGAAATAAATAAACATTTTTGAAGTGAATATTACAAATCCAGTAGTTATATGTTAGCTAGGATTCAATTAAGCTCACTTAATTATAGAACCACCCTTATTTAGTGATATAAAAAATATTAATAAAGGGAAGCTCAAAGGATCAAAGCTCGTTCAATAATTTTTTATTTTTATAAACTATGGTATCCGAATTCTATTAATAGGAACTGAATAATCTAGTTCAGGATTTAATCACAGTTAAAACTCTTCTTTACTTAGTGGAAACTTATCCAATAATTTTTATACATCTTGTATTATGAATTAAAAAAAAAAAAGTAACATAGTCATAGGCTTAGAGTTAAATTTTCAATCTAACAAATATCTCTGAAATCTCAACAAAACAATATATTTGTAAATATTTTTTAAAGGACACCATTCTGGTAATTACATTTTTTTTTAACATTATTTTGGTAAAAAGTCCCTCGTTAACAAATACACATGTATGCAAGGAGAATTGTTCCACACCTTAGAATGCAATCTAAGGATCCCTCTTGCTTTCTGCTTTAAGTAAGTAGCACAATTTGCTTGAATCACCATACAAAGCTTTGACACGGTTCCAACCCTCAACATCTCTAAAAGAAGTTGGTCGTTAGCGGAAAACTTTGACACCAGACCCAGTATATGCACTGCTCGGTCATCGGTTGCCGGCGAAACCCTAAGGATTCTTTTTGATATCATTGCAATACTTCCTGCATGCTTAAGAAACTGATCTCGCCCGTCTGCGCAACAACATAACTCTGCTAAGAGATTAAAAATGAGTTCCGTTACGTTCTTCTCTGGTTTTCCTAGCTCAAGTTCGATTAGCTCGAATACTGCTTTTGCTTCAACAATTTTCATTCTGTTTCTTCCCCATGGGCACACTTCTAGTAACACAAGCAAGGCTGATTTTAGAGCTTTTTGAGAGATTTTCTCTTTAAGTATTTTTACAATTCCTCTAAAGAAATCATGGCTTAACCTCTCTAGCAGGTCTGTACTAGCAACTTGCATTGTTTTCTTCAAAACTGACATTGACCGGGTCTTGATATTGACATCAATATTGTCATTATCTATATCAAAGCCTGAAACCCATATCAAAGAATCGATAAAATCACGGTTATCTTTGACATGAACCTTTATTGCTTCCGAATCCCAAGTAACATCGAGAATTCTCAGAGCTTGTTCAAGACCTATAGTTTTTCTCTCTTTATAACATCTTAAAATAAAAGAAACCAAAGCTTTATCGGCGCCTACATCCACCATGCACGTTCTATTCCTTTCATTCTCTAAAGCAAGAGCTTCCATTTTATTCAATGCTTGTATAAACAAATTAGGAATTTCAAGATCTTTAACCAGCTTAAGAAAATAATTCTTACTGAGAGGAGATTTAGGGGTTGGAATTGGAGAAACACCGTTCTTGTTATTTGAAGTACACCATGCTTGAATTAGTCGCCGTAGCATGTGATTTGGTGTTAAATCAGAATCTTTTGGCAATGGCTGCTTCGTCACTGGACATGTAGATCCGTTTTTGGCCGTCTTCAACCATTGCTCGATGCTTTCACGGTCATAAGTGATGCCTGTTATGGTTGTAACAGGATCTTTCATGATTTGAAGGGATATGGGACAGAGATAGTATTCAGGAATTTCAATATCATCCATTTCTTGACAAAAAAAAAAAAAGCTAGATCGGGAAGAGAACTAGAACTAGAGGAATGAATATGGAGGTTTTATAATTAATTTAAGTTGCAATGGTAAGAGAAAACGGCTTCTATATATAATATTATTAATAGTAAGCTTTGACAATTGAAAATATATGACCAAAACCAACCTTGACAATTATCTGCAATGACAATTCTAGATAAAGACATGCAAAAAGCATTAAATAAAATTTTTCTTTGGTTTACCAGTCAGAGATTCTGAACCGTCCTTTTGGTGGCCAACCCATATAAATCACATTTCTTAGTATTTTATTCTTCTTAGACACCCACGTGGCACAAAAATAGTGGACAGATAAATGGGGATCCACATTTAAAAGTGAAAGGAAAAAAACTGATGGGACCTAAGAAAGGTATGGAAGAGAATTCAAAGAGGAGAATGTGGCAAAATTTGTAGGCGGTAATAAAACTTGAAACTAGTTTGAGGTGGCAAATAATATTTAGTATTTTAGGTTTAAATTATATTTTAATTAATACTTCTCTCCTTTTATTTCTCCAAAAATAAAAAGATATTGTAGTTAAGGCTTTTTGCTTCTCTAGGGGAATATTTAGTATGAATTAAATCGGAGAGTTCTTTCTACATGTCTAGTCTGCATTGTAAACTGAGTCATAATCCGTACATTTTAATTTTTTTTCTTTTTCAATCAACGGTAAATTGCATTTTATAAACATAAAAATCTGACTGTGAAATGAAAGTAAAAGTTAACAAAGTTATTATTATTATTTTTCAAAAATAAATAAAAAGAGTATTCCTTAAAATATAGTTTAAAGACTAAGATATATCTTATCTTAATATTTATATTTGTGATTTATGATTAATAAAAAAAACATTAGCTGTAATAGGCAGCTGTTACTTGTATTGCATTGAAGCCATTTTCATATTCATGAATTCAAACATTCCGTTTTTTGGTGGCTGGTTGACCAAACTGATAATTTTCTCTCGTGTATAACTTTTTTTTTTCTTTTTTTACACGAACAAGTTAATTTTAGCATATTTTTTAGTATTAAGAAGGGAATTCAAATTTAGATTTACAAGTATATGCATCTATTACTAAAATTATAAATTTCAAAATTTTTTTTGTATTATAATAATAATAATAATAAGCATTATTATTATTATTGTTAGTTAATTTCAAAATTACACATTAATGACTATTTTATGTGCTAAAATATATTCGATATATCAATAAAATTCTGTTTCAGCATAAATTTTGTAATATTTACTGAAAAGTAATAGTTTTTATAATATTAATATTTAATTTTTTTTGTTTCGAGCTATTTATCACTTTTACATTGAGCATATAAATAATCAAATTTGTTTATATGAAGAAATTGAACATCATTTTATATTTGAGTTTATTTTATTTTGTTAATTAATAAATTTTTATTTTTATATTTTTTATTTAAATTCAAGCTGGTTATAAGTAGGGACGTATCCAGAAAATTTATTGAGGAGTCCAAGTAAAATATAAAATTTATAAAAATAAGATACATAAATAAAGTGATGAGAATTGATCCTTACAAAAGAAAATAAATTGTTATAATCAGGTTATAATAATTTTCGTCTATCTTTTATTGACTAGGATCTACTCAAATACTTTTATTATCAATACTTGCAAATACATTTGTTTTAAGGTAAATTGCCAAATTAACAATCATTGACATCTTATGGATATTTTAGTAAGTAAACTCTGTATAACTGATTTTCAATATTAGATGAACAATAACTTATTATATTAGATTGCACGTCTTGGATCAAATAAAATAGTTCCTATATTAAGTTCAAGTTCTTCAAATATGACTTATTTAGACGATTTTAGTTTAATAAGTTAAATAGTTTGATCGACTAATAATGATAATGATTTTGCAATAGTTGGTTTTCTTTCAAAGTATTGTATCATAATTATATGTTAACATATAATAATAAAATATATTTAATAAAATAATCAGACCCCCAAATAACTCTGATTACTAAATAAATTAGGATTCTGAGTCCTTATCTGATACGGATTATTCGAATTTCATTATATATATTCTAAATTCGCTCCAACGATGGGCTAATTCACAATTTACCTTAACTCAAATTCTGAGAGATTAATAATTAGTGCGATAAGCGTGGAGCACACCTTCAATCTTTTTTCAACACTAGATAATCTCATAATCTTTTCTTCAACTCCTCATGGCCACCAATCTCACTGAAAACCCTAACACTGAAGGCCAAGGCAATGCCCCCGGTGAATCTGGCCAATAATTCACCTTCACCCTCCCACCTATTATCGATCCCCAAGTGACAGTAGCCTAGGCCTATTCTCAATTCACTATAGTATTGAAAGGCCTCCTAGAGATCCTCCCATCCAATGACAAAGTCACCCTACCTTATAAACCTATGAATGCTCCCCTTGAAGAAGAAAAAATCCATCCACCCTCCAGTAGACACCCAAGCCATTCGATATCTGATTGATACCAAGAAGCTGAATCAAACCTAGAGCTCAAGGGAGCAACACCCATAATTAGGAGATTAGCCACACCTAAATGTTGGATGAGGCGAACCTCAGGGATGTGGTCAAAGAGCTAGTTTGGGAATGTAAGGAGTTAAAAGAGAATTGAGACTACGGACTCTGACAAGATTCGTTGTTATCACCTAACATCTTAGTTGTAGTTTTCCCTCCAAAATTCAAACTCATCACCTTTCAATCTTATGATGGCTGTTATGATCCAAGGAGTCACTTAGTAGCCTTCTGAACCATAATGTACTTGCAAACTACCTCAGAAGACCTAATGTGTAAAGTCTTCCTTCCTAATCACACTCAAAGGAGCAGCAAAGGAGTGGTACCAAATGCTAAAAACGGGGTCCATCCACTTTTCTTCACAACTAGCCACGACATTCAGAGCTCGCTTCATAACTTGTATCCCATCTAAAAAAATCTTCTCAGATCTAATAGATTTGAAAAGAGAAGAAGGAGAAACTTTGTGGCAATATGTGTCTAGATACCAAAAGATAGCGATGCAGGTAGAGAATCTAAATGACGAAGTAGCTGTCAGCGCGATGGCTAAAAACTGCAAGTACAATAAGCTATTTGAAAGCTTGAGTATGGATCCTCCCTCGACCTTCGCTGAGCTCATGGCAAGAGCTTATAAGTATACTAAGTTGGATGAGGCTTATGAGATTCAATAATGGAAATCAACTAAAGATGAAAGGTACAGATCTAGAAGACATTCACCCTTGGGGGAAAGGCGTTCGCCTTAAAGGAGATCATCCATCCAGCGCCTGCGTAACAACTATTCTATCTTAACCCCGTACACTAGAGATAGCGAGCCCTCAAAAGACAAAGAGTTCACTCTGATGAAAAGACCCCGTTCGGAGATCTTATCATGGATTAGAGAGTAGGGTGATCAAATCTAGTGCTTTTATCCTAATAAGATGAAAGAAAGTTTCGCAAGCCATCAAGATAAGAGCAAATATTGCGAGTTCCATAGGGATGTGGGTCATGAAACTGATCCTTGATAGTAGTTAAAAAGGAAATAGAATGCCTCGTGCAAAAGGGCAAACTAAAACAGTTTGTGGGTGAAAACGAGCGAGAAAGGTAGCAGAGCAACAAACCAAGTAGAGACGTCCACACCTTAGGAACTATCCGCACTATATGGTTCGTTGGGTGGTGATAGTAATGATAGCTTGTAAATTTAGCATAAAATGTCATATGGACTATGGTTTATAGGTGATTTTTGGCTAAAATGGAGATAATTCACTTGGTTTTCATGTTTCCCATAGGATATGCTAGATTCGATGAAAAGGAAGCTTTGGAGGTTAATTTCATGAACTTTTGATGAAGCTATCAAATTGGTGCTAAGTTATCAAAAAGCTATTGGAAGTTTGTGGTTAATGCTTGGGCAAGCACTATGTAGCCAGACTTGCAAGAAAGAGAAATGTTGCTGAAAGTATTTGCATCGTGCTTGGGCAAATGCTATGGAGTCAAACCGCAGGAAAGAGAAACGCTCTTGGAAGTCTTGGCATAGCGCTTGGGCAAGCGCTATGCAGTCGGCGCTTGCAGCTGAGAGAAAAGCTCCTGGATGTTTTGTAATAGCGCTTGGGCAAGCGATAAAAAGATACGACTTGAATTTTTGCAAATCTTACTAGATGCGAGGAAATCTTTTAAGTGTAAGCTAGCCTGATTTTTTAGGGATTTTACAGATAATTAAATATTTTAGATTTATTTTAAAAAGATATTATTTAGTTTTAGGGATTTCTTTTTCTTTATAAATAGTATTAGAAGATTTGTAAAGGGGATCTTATCCTCTTCCTCTTGACTTTTTCATTTCTACGCTCAAAATAAAACAACAGACCCATTTTTATTTCTTCGTGACCTTCACAGCCATGAGCGGCTAAGCTCAATATTTTTAGTCAAGGGTTGAATTTAAGCAGGGATTCTTTGCAATCGTGAGATCTAAACGCGATAAGTATACTCTTCAAATTTGATTGGCTTTCGTGTGTTTTCTGAGTTTATGAGAAACCCCATCTCTAGTGTTTTCTTATTGTTTGTTCAATAAGGGCCCATTGTTCAATCTATAGAAAAGCACATAGCTATCAATAAGGTTGAGATTCGTATTGTCTAACTGAATTGAATAAATAGCAAATAATATAATTTGATTGCGTCCAAGCCTTTGAATTATATTATGGAAACCCACAATCTATTTTAAATGAATCGCGCTTGTGAGTTTGTTGAATAGGGTAGGGTCTTTCTAGTTTGTACTGCTGTTAGTGACTTTTCGGAGGCGCTTGTCCAAAGATTATAACCTGTCAGTCTTTCAATTTTTAGAATTATCTTTGTATCAATGATCGATTAAGAGAATCTCATGTTGTGAATCACCCTCGGTTGAAACATTTCTTCTATTAATACTTAATATTTATTTTATCGCTTCCTGTTACTTTGCTGTTATTTTCAATTGCTATTTGATAAAAAATCCCCTTTTTTATTTATTTGTCTTTATAAACTGGTCTCAACTTTAAAATCAGATTTTATTAATCTCTAGGGTTCGACCCTTCTTTCCCTATCTATAATTTATTAAGATTAGGAAGAGTAGGAATTATTTTTGGTGGCCTCGACACCCATTAAATTTTGGCGCCGTTGTTGGGGACTAACATAAATTTGATCTCTTATTTTGATGACCAGATTTGAACAAGCTAATTTAGATTTTTACCCAAAAATCGAGAAGCGAGCCCGTGCATTAAGGAAAGCAGCAAGATTGTGAAAGAAACAAGTAGCCACGACGTCCACACCTCCTTTAGACGAACCAACACCTGAATTTCCAGAGAATCTGAAGGAGAAGAAACCAAGTTTGAAGAAGAAGAAGTCATGGCTGAGGAACAGATAGTAAGACAGCTACACGCGCCTCCGATAGAGCAACAACCCCTTTGCATTAATTATCCAACCTTAGAGGCGGCATTTCAGCTGAAGTCAAGCTTAATACACCTACTTTCCATTTTTCACGGGTTGGAGAATGAAGACCCTAATAAGCACTTGAAGGAGTTTCACGTAGTATGCTCAAGCATGAGACCACAAGGAGTGACCAAGGAACAGATCAAGTTGAGGGCATTTTCGTTTTCTTTACAGGATTCCACCAGGGAGTGGTTGTTCTATTTGCCTTCGGGATCCATCAGAATGTGGGAGGACATGGTCCAACTTTTCCTAGAGAAGTATTTTTTCAACTTCAAGAGCAGCCTCGATTCGAAGGAAGATAAGTGGCATCAAGCAAAAAGATGCAGAAACTCTCCATGATTATTGGGAGAGATTCAACTGACTGTGTGCTAGCTGCCCGCAACATGGAATTACTGAACAATCTCTGATTCAGTATTTCTATGAAGGAATGCTGGATTTAGAGAGAAGAATGGTTGATGCAGCGAGTGAAGGGGCTCTTGTCAATAAAACTCCTCGACAAGCCTGTGAAATCATATCTACCATGGCTGCCAACACACAGCAGTTTGGTAGACGTTAAGATGTGCAAAGGAGAGTCAACCAAGTAAGTGATTCTAACATTGAGCAAAAACTTAATGAGCTAACCAGTATGGTTCAAAGCATTGCTATAGGTATGTTCCCTCAGGCTAAAGTATGTGGAATTTGGGCTTACCAAGGACACACGACCGACATGTGCCCAAAGTTGTAAGAGGGTGATCAAGAACAAGTATTGCTGTAGGCAGATTTCCTAGCCAGCCTCAACAAAAGTACGATCCATACTCAAACACATACAACCAAGGATGGAGGGAACATCCAAATTTCAACTATGGAGGAAGGCCACAAAACACGCAGCAAATTTCATTATATGCCACAGCAACAGCACCCTCAAGCAAGCTCAAACCTAGGTATGTCTCTTAAAGATATAGTTAAGTCACTTGCTATTAACACTCAACAATTTTAGCAAGAGACTAGAACCAGCATTCGGAACTTGGAAAATCAAGTGAGTCAGTTAGCTACTTCTCTAAGCAAACTGGAGTCGCAAGGGAAGCTACCTTCTCAGACCATCATCAATACCAAGGTAAATGTTAGTGCAATCACTTTGAGAAGCGAGAAGGAGCTAGTAACCCACCCCCGAAGAAGGGAAGTAGTGGTCTAAAGAAAGATGCTGAAGAAGAGATAAAAATATCACAGACTGAGAACTCGAAATTACGCTTGCCCAAGCCTCCGCTGCTGGTGATACAGCTCCCTTTTCCTAAAAGGTTCGCTAAATTGAAGAAGGATAAAAAAGCAAAGGAGATCCTTGAGACTTTTCACAAGGTAGAGGTAAATATCCCATTGATAGATGCAATTAAACAGATTCCTCGTTATGCAAAATTTTTGAAGGAGCTTTGCACAAACAAAAGGAAGCTAGCTGGTTATGAAAGGGTAAGTGTGGGGGAGAATGTTTCCGCCATGTTGTAGAAAAAATTACCCCCCAAGTGTAAGGATCAAAGTATGTTTGCTATCTCTTGTAAAATTGGTAATATTGGGATTAAGAAAGCTATGTGTGATTTGGGTTCTTCTATTAATGTTATGCCATTGTCTATTTACTCTTCTTTAAATGTTAGTCAACTAAAAGAAATATCTATTGCGATTCAATTGGCCGACAGGTCCATAGTGTACCCTGAAGGGGTGTTAGAGGATGTTCTAGTGCAGGTCAATGGACTAATATTTTCTGCTGATTTTTATGTGTTGGATATGGAGGATTATAAATCTCCTACTTCGTTTGAACTTTTGCTCGGGAGACAATTTTTTAGCATAGCTAGAGCGAAAATAGATGCGCATGATGGCACACTTACTCTAGAATTTGATGGAAAACTAGTCAAGTTTAATGTGTATGATGATCCATATGATGTGCTTAGTGTTGGTGGTGTTGATGTTATTGATCCTTTAGCTCCTGAGGTAAAGAAAATTGCTTTAGAGGACCTAAAAGGAATTGATTGAAGTCTGAGAATGTCTAGCCTAAGACGTTAAACTAGGGCGCTTGTTGGGAGCAACCCAACATAAGGCTTGCCCTAGCCTCGTATCTGTTCTTATTTTTATTTTATTTTATTTTCAATTTTATTTATTTTTTTTATTTTAGTTTGGTTCATCTTCTTCCTTTAGTGTCTGATTCACTTTCTGGGTTTACGTTGGGGAGCTAAACTTACCTTCCATGGTTAAAACAAAAGAGGGATGTTAAAAAAAAAGGGGAAAAAAATTTTCTTTTGTTGTTTGTGTTTTGTGGCTACGGTAACTTTGTGGTATTTCTTTTATTTCCTTTGTTTTTATTCTATAATTTTATTTGTTTGTTTTAATTATTTATTTTTTCTTTTTATCTTTTATTACCTTTGCCCTTATTTATTTTTAACTTCTACACATCTTTTAACCTAACTCACTACTCCTTCCCTCTCTCTTTTTGTTTCCAATTGCAGCCGCCAAGGCACTACGAACCGCTGCTCGTCGGACCCCCAGCATGCCACGAACCAAGAGGCAAGCCACATGGCTTCTAGGTTGCACCATCTCCTCTACTCTGCTACCACGCCCTCCGCCTTCACCGTCGCCATCTGATGCTCTCGCAATCAGTGTCGGCCATTACCAACACCAGTGATAGCCTCGAGCAGCAACGCCTCTGCCCCAGTCTCTCTCGTCGCTCACGTCTTCTGCTTAGCTCCACGTCTGCCTCCTCCACAGGGTAGCTTTCTTTCCTTCTTTTTCATTTTTCTCATTCTTTTTTGGAAATTGAGCCTCCCTTGTGTTGTTGATGATTCCACATTGGGGACAATGTGAGGAGTTAGTGTGGGGAAGGATGTACTTTTGGAAGTGCTTGTCTATGATTTATTTATTTTTCCAGTTTATTTTTGAATATTTCAGTGATTACTTAGTATTACCCTACTTATCCCATGAGAATTTGTGTTGTTTGCTTTGTATATACAAAATTTTTGCAAATTTCTTTCTTGTCTTAAAGTGTGATTGATTTTCTCTTTTGAGCTCATGAGAATTATTCTTTGTCCTTTAACTAGTTTCTTTTGCATTAAATTGGCTCTTTGGAATTTTAGGCAAGTAATAGTAGTCTTCGTTGTAAACTTCTATCTTCTCCATACCGTAGATAGCATCCCCTAGTCATTCTATTTTTGTACAATTCATTTGGCCTTCATTAATAGGTGAAACTTATTAAATTGCTTGTGCTTAATCCATTGTTGTGCACATTTTAAAAATTTGTTTAACTTATTTAAAGTACTACTTTTGGATGTTTGGATGTATGATTTGAAAGGATGGAAGGTGTAAATCATGCAAAGCGATGTAAAAGGTGAGGAATAAAAGAGAACTAAAAAAGTGGTAATGCACATGAGTTCTTTAAAAGTTGCAAAATAAAAAAAAATAATAAAAAAGAAGAAGAAAAAGAGAGAATGAAAAAAGCGGTAATGCACATGAGTTCTCCAAAAATTGCAACAAAATAAATGAAAAACGATAAGTGGAGAAGGCATCTTCCCTTCTTTTGAAAAAAATGACACCACATCCTAGAGTATTGTACTTTGGTAGGTTAACCTTATGTTTTGATATGCGACAACTTAACTCTTTGTGGAACATAATAAGTTGTGTGCATAACATTTTCAAGTCTTTTGTTTTGTACTTAAAGGAATGACTTAAGGTTGCTATATATTGGTATGGTATTGATGGAATAGACAATGATGATTATTACCTTGCTTGTCTTTCTTTCCAAACTTTCAATCTTTTGTTAAAGAATACTGTTGTAGGGTGAAGTATATTTCTTTATGAGTTTGATTGAGACTTTGGTCATGCTTGAGGACAAGCATGGAATAAGTGTGGGAGAATTTGATAGTTTGTAAATTTAGCATAAAATGTCATAAGTTTTGACTATTGTTTATGGGTGATTTTTGGCTAAAATGGAGATAATTCACTCGGTTTTCGTGTTTCCTATAGGATATGCTAGATTCGATGAAAAGAAAGCTTTGGAGATTAATTTCGTGAATTTTTTATGAAACTATCAAATTGGTGCTAAGTTCTCGAAAAGCTATTAGAAGTTTGTGGTTAACGCTTGGGCAAGCGCTATGAAATCTAGTGGGTTAAGGTTAGATTTAGGTATTCAGTCTATTTCCTTGTAATTTTTGGTTTGTCTCTTACCCTTGAAAAGAGATAACATAGTGGAGGATCTCAAGATGCGTCTCTGGGAGTGGATGTAGGCGAGTTAGTGTCGAACCATTATAAATCACTGTGTCTATCTTCTTTCCTTTTCTGAAGTTGTTGCTTGATTATTTTCAGTTTACACAAGTATTTATATTTTCAGAAATGCTAAGTTAATTTAAGTTCAGTTCTGATTGTAAGCAAGCTCTATCTCTACATAAAATTAGAACCCTGGATTTCTGCATCATAATCTTCTGAAGTTCTAATTGGTTATTCTAAATTTATTTCGATCCAAATCTTTAAGTTTAATCCATTTTCTAATGTTAAAAAAATGCTTGTGAAGAAGTTCTAAACGTATATACTTCACTTCGCAAAGTCTTTCTAAACTTGCAGTATGTCATGACCCGTTTCCATGGGCCAGACCGGCACTAGGGCCTGAGAAAGCTTAAAGCCACCAAGGTCCATAGTAAGCCTAATCTCTGATTTTAACCCCACAATTATGTGAAAATATTCTACAAGTTGGCCCATTATATTTTTAATGATTCAAACTATTACAAGGCCTTATTTCATTCAACTCAATCGTTCCCATAAAATTTTACATACAC
>CANUEX010152904.1:0-31744 GCA_948099535.1 Jatropha multifida | reverse complement strand
CTGAGTTAGACTATTTAAATTCGATTTTCGATTCGGTTCGCGGCATAAAATATTATTTTTCGCCAATTCTCATTGGTGAAAATTTACAATTAAATTTTAAATAAAAATTCTTTTAAAAATAAATTAATGGGTTATTTCAATTATAAATATTAATATCATAATTAATATATTGAAATATACAATTATAACAAATACAAATTCTAAATTATTCATTTATCACTAGATATATTCACTAATTATTCTAATTTTTTTATATACAAATTATTTTAACAAAACAAAAATTTATAAAATAAGAGTTAGTAAAAAAAAATGAATGCACCAAATCAATTTTATAAAAGAAAACAACTTACTTTACATCTTACATTATTTAATTTACTAGATGTGTACGATAAATATTGATTTATTTCATTATTGCCATAGTATTTATTTATGAGACATTTTTTATTCAATAGATATATATAATAATAATTACTTTCTATTTTTCATCTTTCTCAAAATATTATTTTTCTTTATTTTTTAAAGTGAATAATATTTAAAATTTATTATTTTATTTTTATTTAACATATTTCTTTCCCAAATATATTAGTCAAATTACTATACTAATATAAATAAAATTAAAATATCAACTTACAATTTTCTATTTACATTAATCAATTATCTCGTCTATTTATAAGTAAAATTATAATTACGTTGATTTCAATATTGTGAATTATTTAATTTTAATAAAATGCTAACATAAAAATATTGTAGAAAAGAATAAAGTAAAAATTAAATTTTAATTATAGGGTTAAGAGAGTAATTTACTTTAAAGTAAGTAGATCAAATTTTGAGAAATGTATTTCACTTTAGTAAATTAAATTGCACTCGGAAAGTAAAATCTATTTAATGAGATTTACAGTTTTTTTATTATAAATTTACAGTTTCATTTCCTCTAAAAAATGAAATACATATATATTATTTTTTTTAATTTTCATTTTTTATATATTTTCTTCATATCCTTAACAAACGGATTTGTTTTGTTTACTTTTCTTTTCTCTGTACACACTCTTTCTCGCTCTAATCAATCAATTCTTCAATTATATCAACTCTGATAAAAACAAATCAACAGAGGTATTATAAGATTTAGCGAAGATTCAACACTCAAAAACGAGTCTCGGATTTCAAGAATCAAATTTATTTTCGCGAATCTGCATCAATTCATCAACTCAAGAGTTCAAAGCATAGAATTCGGTAAGATTTTCCTTCTGAAATTATCGATTTGTTGTTCTTTGAAAATTATGATCGACCAATTCAACTTTTTTCAATCATAAACACACCGTCGTTAAGGAACGGGCGATCTGGATCGCTGATAATGGCAGAAATAGGTTTAATTGAAGCTATGGAAGAAATGTAACGGTTGCGTAGTCTCTGTTTTTTAATGAAGTTTTATGATGTTTATTTGTTCATTTTGCTTTTCAATTTTTGCAGCCCATTTATGTCTCTTTTTGTTTTGATTTTAGACCGTATCGTTAGCCAAAGAGAAGCAACAAAGTTGTTTGGATGAGCTGGTGTCCGAACGGTTACTAATGTGGAAGGCAGAGAAACTGGGGATTTTTGATGGATTACCAGTTCCTCCTGATAAAGAGGTAGGCTCTTTTGATAGAATTTCTTATTAGAGTTTAATAGAAGTGATATTTTGTATCCCCCGGTTCAGTTGTCTAGATTTTAGTTAGAATTGGGTTCAAACCAACAACAGTATTGTTGCTTGGGTTTGAATTTGACATGGATTCAATAATATATTATATATTTTGTAAAAATCTCTTTAAGGAGATCAATATTTGGCTTTGTCATATTCATCTTTTCTAGGAGAACTTGATGTTGACATTCCTTGCGGAGCCATAATAAGAAAGTGTTGTTTCTTTAATCAAAGATCTACATTATTTAAGAGTCTCCTCAATAGAGGCTTTCAGAAAATTTTAGAAAAAAGCAAGATGATATATGCTAAAATTCTCAGTTATCGTAAATCAAGAGTTTGTACTATCTAGTAAGTTTTAAGGCATAAATTTGTGGTATTTTCTTGGGAGTGTAGAGGATAACAGTTATCCTTGAAGAGTAACTTGGAATTATGTAATTTGTATCGAAAAGTGGGGTATGAGTTTTCATCCCGTCTGATTACTTTAAATTACTATATGAGCTATGTAAACATGCTTTTTAGAGTTCTTTTTCCTTCTCGTTTGTCAATTTTCCTTTTTTGTTTCTTTGGCAAATTGCAGTATTTGAGGGATGAGCTTTCAAGGATCGATGAGAGTTGGACTGCAACTACTTCACGCTTTGACTCATTGCCTCATGTTGTACATATTTTGACATCTAAAGATCGTGAAGGTGAAGTCCAAATTTTGAAGGAACAAAGCGATGTTGTTGAGGAGGTCGTGGATGAAGTTGTGCATGCTTATCATGGTGGCTTCAACAAAGCAATTCAAAATTATTCTCAGGTATCTTAAAATTCTTCTTCTTGATTAATTTTAGTAACAAGTCTTTGTTCAACTTTTCTGAATTTGTTTATCAATGTCTTGCATCACTATATCCGCTTTTCCTTTTTTCTGCTTGTTCTTTCCTAAATGTATTAGTTATTGTTTAGTGTGTTCTTAAAAATAAAAAATTCATATGCTTTCTGTGGTGGAACACATGCTGTTTGTATTATTAACTAATTATATTTTGAAAATTGTAATTGGATTGTCTCACCATGTTTGAAGATGCTAACAACACATTTCATTGGCTTTTTCTGTTTTTGGTAATGTTTTCCATTGAACTCAGATCTCACTAATAAAATCTTATGATTTTTGGTTCGAAAATATTCTATGAAAAGTAGATGCAACTGCAGTAATAAAATTTCAGCTAAATCACTTTGTATTAGTAATAGCTTCTTAAGCTCTATGATAAAAGCCAAGTGACAAGTTGATTGCTCTTGCTCTTCTTAGGATTAGCTAAAATAGAAATCTATAATTCTTGATAATTTAACTATTTTAACTACATAGAAATGAATACGAAAGTTAATTACTTAACCTCTTAAATTTATTTTTAAATTGTCTTAAACTAAAGCTATGTATACTAAACATGTTGAAGTCAATGAAATTTTATCTCTAGCTTTTCATTTGAGAACAAAAGATAATAAATGCTATAAAAGGACTGATTCGGACTGGTTGCCTATGTTGGATATGAAAATTATCTTACTTAGAAAAATGATGGAATTATGTATATCCTAAGTTGCTGACTAATGAACCAAAATTTATTGTATATTTATAATCCTTAGTGATGGCGACGACATACCTCCTAAAGTCTCTTCCTTTCTTCTCTTCAAGGTACAGAGTGATTAAACCTTAAATTTTTTTATTTTTTATTTTTGCTTTTCCATGTTAACTAGGCTTAAATTCATTTTAAATTGACTTTCCAGCAACAGAAAAACTTCTGAGAGTTAATAATCTAATCCGTAAGGATTTGAAGCCAAATACATCTCAGTCAATGAAATGAATGTTGCAGAGATAGCTGCTGTTGACCATAGTTTGACCTCTTTTTGTCAAATTGTCAAATATTTTAATCTTCTCCACCGCAGCTTTCCAAACAAGGACAGTAACATTAGGAGTAGCACATTTCCGTTTAAATAATTTTAAATACTTTCAGAACTATTTTTTGCCTTATTCCTAAGCTGGGCCTTTTCTCAACTAAAGGTTTATCTTGTTGAGGCTTACTTTGAAATTGAATTTTGATGGGATATGGTTTCAATTTTGGGAATAGCATTAAATATTTGTTTTTCATGTAAAATGGAGTAGGAAGTGCTTGTAAAGTGCCTTCACAGACTTCTGTTTTCTCTCTGTAGTGGACGGTTGAGCTAATTTTCTACTAAATATGGGCCAGTCCAATTTGCTAGCTAAGGTGTTATAGTGGTGACCATGCCTTCAGAGAGTGATTTCTTATCAGAAGTTGCTATTTTCCATACTATTTAATCATTTGCATGGTTAGCTTGAGAGGTTTAATTCCAAGCTTTTAGATTTAAGTTCTATTAACATATGCTGGAAGTAGGGCAGTGGTGTGTCTCCTGTTCCTTAGTCTAATTAGGTGATGGGTTTCCTAAGTATGCAAATTACAAAAAGCCAAGAGGGCTTCCTATTAGACATTAGAGGGTCTTTTGGCACAGTTAGAAGAGCTGACCACCTGTGCTTTTTTATTTTTTATTTTTTATTTTTTTCCCGAGTTTGTAGACTGCAAGAAGAATAAAATACATCTTATGGTGAGAGACTTGAGCTTCTAGCTTTGAGATAGCTTATGGTCTACCATTGTTTTTGACATTTAGATTCTTCATATGTAATTGGCATTTTTATGAGGTTTGGGTCATTTTTTTTCTTTTGTTAAGAATCATTAAGTGTATTTTCTATTTTATCAAATGTATTTCTTTTTTTTTTTGGAACTCTTCTCAAATGTATTCTAATTATTCAATTTTCGTTTTATTCTTCCTAGAGTCTCTTATTATGATATAAATTCCTGATTAAGGGCTTTGGTAAAAAGTGAGAATCTTATTGATGGAGGTGTGAAGGGGTTCAAATGAAGTGAGAGAAAATGTTAACTGTGTTATAATTTTTGTCATGACTTTTGACAGCTTAAGTATCTATTTGGACCATTTCTGTTCATTATAACTTATCCTTGTGAGAAACCTTGAACATGTTGGCTTCCTTTCTTTGAAATTTGAGAAAACTAGCTGATTCCTATATCTTGGATTCTCATTTTCTACCATTTCCCCTCAGATCTTGCGTCTATTTAGTGAATCTGCAGAAAGTATTTCTACACTAAAGGTTGATTTGGCTGAAGCAAAGAAGCGCCTTGGTGCCCGAAGCAAGCAGTTGCATCAGTTATGGTATCGGTCTGTTACGTTGCGGCATATAATCTCAGTTTTAGATCAAATTGAGAGCATAGCTAAGGTGTGTTGAAATTCATGTTCAATCTTCCTGCATAATGTGGATTTGATTCACTAGGTGATCTGTTTAAGCCATTTTTCCCTCTTTTTTTTTTTAAATAAGGTAGACATATATATGTTTTACCATATGTCCCAATTGTAACCTGCCCTTTTCTCTAATTGTACTTGTTCATGTTTTTTACTATTTTGATGTCATAGATTTGGTGATTTTAAGTAACTTTTTTTTCCTTTTCTTTTCTTGGTGACTTAGGTTCCTTCTCGTATTGAGAAACTCATTGCTGAAAAGCAGTTCTATGCAGCAGTTCAAGTACATGTCCAGTCAGCATTGATGCTTGAGCGAGAGGGTCTTCAAACAGTATGTTTGTTTGCATCCTGCCTAATTCTCATTCGAAGAGCTGTCACTTGATTTTCTATTTGGTTTGGGTTAAAGTTATATTTAGTTCTATTTAACATTAATTCTTTGGTAGCCGGTACCTAACACATTATAACTTTATTTGTATCAAGTATCATCAATACATTACCACACCAATTCTATTCTGTTGATTTCAATATTCAATACTAGTTGTATCATTCAACATCTCAAGTGTGAATTACTAACCTATCCTTAGATATTATTTGATTTTCTGTCTGGTAACATCATCCTATCCATGAAGATCGAATTACCAGTCAGCACATGCATTTGGTGAAGTCTGAGGGGTTATGGAAATTTAATTGTTTCAATTTACTTGTTACTTGAGCTTTTATATTGACATAACCCTATCTGTCAAATCTATTTTAGGAAGAATTGGGGAACTTAATTACGATGCATGTATAATACTAGTGCGATCAATTTTCCCCAGGTTGGTGCTCTTCAAGATGTTCGATCTGAGCTGACAAAGTTGCGAGGAGTTCTCTTCTATAAAATTTTGGAGGATTTGCATGCACATCTTTACAACAAAGGAGAATATAGGTAGCCTGTCCTTACCTCTTTTTTGCTTTTTCTTCTTTTACCTGTTAAAAGTTTTGCTTGAACTCTTATTGATATTATATGTTATAGGAATATTGGTTTTATTGATCTGTTTGTTTGTCATGCCAAATTTTTCTATCCTGGTTGGGGGTTTGGCAGATTATTCCAAGTTATGCTGATTCTGGTTATATGGTTACATTGTTAATTAAAACTCATGACATTTTTAAATAAAGCTTCTCTTCTTGTTGTAATTATGCAGTTCACAAGAATAGCAGATATTTCGAATACCAGGGCTATTTAAAAATATTTTGTTGAATATATATGTGATTACTCTAATTGTTTTCTGCAGCTCAGTTGCCTCAAGCATGAATGACAGAGATGATGAATTGCCAACCACCACAGCTGTTGCATTTACAATGAGTAACTCACAATCTCTGTCTCGCAGAACTAGATTAATGAAAGGTGATACTCATGGATTTGTGGATGGATCATACAAAGCAGGTTCTGTTGATGGAGTGTAAGGTTCCTTTATACCTGCTCTTTATCTGGTTCTTAGTAATTTTGACTTTCCATATTTTACGTTTTCATAAATTAGTTTGATTTGTAAATCTTGAACTGAGTGTGTGTATCTTTCATGAAGCTTCTATGCTTGCTAAATACTTCCTTCGTCTCATTTTGTTTGCTTGTTTTTCTTTTTTTGGATGTCCTAAAATGTTTGCAAGGTTTCTACATTTAAATATGTGAACAATTATTTTTCCCATACTAACCTTTGTGATTGTTCATTAAATGAAATTTTTTTATTAATATCTTAATGAGTTAAGGTTAAAAAAAGACCAAAATAACTTTTGTTGATTAAATTTTTAATATACGTGTTTTGTTAAATCATGCAAACAAAATGAGATGGGGAATATCTTGTAATACAACAACAACAATAATTAAATCTTGCTCCCAAACTAGTTGGGGGTCGACTATATGAATCCTTTGTTTTGATATATGCTATGGTCAAAATAATAGCGATTAAAAGCAAAATATAAAATTGTGAAAGGTTTTTGAAATACTTTTTATGGTACTCCATTCATTCAACTTAAATAGTTACAAATGGACATTTTACCTTATTCCACTTTAAGTGCTCATTTAGGATTTTGAGCGTATAATAATTATTTTTTCCAAGTTTACCCATATTTATTTGGTTTTTTATTGCAAACTTAAATGGAGAGCTTTTAATTTTAAGAATGACAATTTAGACATTCTACCATATATTTTTAGAAAATCAATATATTCTAATCATTTTCTTAATCCTTGTGAAAAGATCAAATGTTGCTATTAAAGTAGAATGGAGGAAGTAAAATTTTTGAAAGAGAAATTTTAAAATCATTTGCTATATTAATCAATAGAACAAAGCATAAGACATGCCACAACAATTAAATAGACTTTGTTATGAATTTTTTTATCTCCATCTGAAGTGTTCCTAGCTAAATCTTTGTTGATATCCAAAGACTGTAGATCCTTTGTTACAACTTTCCGCCATATGGTACTCTATCTACTTCTCTTTTCAGCACCCCTTACAACCTAAGTGTGACATTACGAACCGGTGCATATTTGAGTGTATGTAACACATGATCGTACCATCTCGGACGTCCTCTCATTAAATCTCCAACTACTGAACAATTTTGCTAGAATATGGTATTCTGGTTGGAACAAAATAAAATAATTGTTTTCAAAGAAACCCTTAGGCCATGTACATGGATTAGGAATGGTATTTCTATTCCTATCCCTTGTTTAGTGGCAATTAAACCTTGGAATTGGTAATGGATTATGAAATAAATTAATGCCTTGTTTGGATATGGAGAAGATGTAAAATGAAGGAGGATGTAAAATGAGAGTAAAATTGTATTATTCACTTTACCTGCTTATGTTGCACTCTTTGTTTGGTTTGGAGGGAAAATAATGGAATGGAAGAAAAATAAATTGCTTTACTTTAGTTGCACTTTTACTATTTTGTTTTCCTCCTATTATGGAGAGTAAATTGGAGGAAGTAAAATAAAGAATATTTTGCTTCCTCTCACAATTTTACCTCCTACCCAAACAAGGTATTTTGCAAAACCCAAGAAATTTTCACTTATTATTTTACATCTCTTCTTCTTTTACACCCAACCAAACTAAGGGTAAGGAATTGGGATTCTTAGCTATCCTCATGAATCTCAATTCCATATAAATATATTTTGAAATACCATATATGCTCTTTAACTTTTATCAGTTGGATATTCCATTTTTTTCTTTCTTTTATTAAAACGATGGGTATTTTAGTCTTTTATTAATTTTTCATTCCATTCCTTTCTATTCCATATTGTATACTAAAGACATGAATAAGAATTCTATTCCCCATTCCATTCCATTATATTCCCTATTCATTACCTATTACGTTCCTCGTTTTGTACTAAACATGGGCTTATAATTAAAATTCTGAATTCATAGAGGGAAAAACAACACATAAATAATTGCTGCTGTCCTATTTTATGTTAGTTAGGATAAATTCTAATTTTATACTGAAAAATATTCCTATTTAGCTAATGCTCCTAGGCTAAAAAGTATTTCCATTTAGCTAATCCTAAATAAAGAAGGAAAATTGAAAATTATTCCTAATTAATTAACATTATTTTATTTAATTAAGAATCCTAAATAAAGAAGGAAACTAAAAGAAAACTATATTACCAATTTTTTTAGTCTTTTTTGCTTTCCACTTAGTCTCTTGAAAACACGTAATAGCAACCTTTCTCCTCTCTAAACTTTCTACTAACTCCGTTGACTTACCTTTCAACATACCTATATTCAAACTTCCCAACTGAAAATGGTTCTCTTGGGCTAGCTTCTTTACCTGCATTTGTTCATTAAGATATGGGGAACCTAATACCACATCTGGGCACCAATATGGTGGGACTAGCTTCTTTCCCTACACGCGCCCTTGGTGTGAGAACCCTTGCTCATACTCTTTTACACCTGCACAGCGATCCGATGGAATCTAACACTACACCTGGTGTTGATGTGTGACATGCCTAGGTGGGCACGTCACAACTGTGCTTTGTATAATCAAAGGATCTGTAATGTGGTTTGACTAGTTTTACTCTGGTCATCAACCTATTGTAGTGCTCCTTTCCCCAGGCTTAGAACCTGCTATGCTGTGCTAGGCTCACATAGGTGGAGTTTGCTAAATGTCTTGCAATGTTTGCTTTAAACAGTTGAGCCAACAGTTAGGCTCATATGCACTACAATATTGTAATTCATGTCATTTGGAACTTGCAAGGTCCTTTACTGTTTATTTTAGTGTGAATAAAACCCTTTAACTGTTCTGTCAGTTTCTTTCCGGTTAATTAGTTTTCAATTATGTGATTGTTTTCCAAGAATTCTTTTCATTTTCTGTCATTTACATTTACACCATTAATCTGGCAAATATTTACCATCTTATATTTTGTTAGCATGCATGTGCTAAAAAGGCATGAAGTATTTATTTTATTTTTCATTGCTATATTTTTATTTCCTACTTATTTATATCTGACTTCCCTTCTCAGTTCATCATTTGATGGTCATGATGAGGAGGGTACTTTGGAAGCACATGATGATGGAAACTTGGATGGACATGCAACAAGAGTAAATGGCAGTGATGGCAAAGTACCTCGTTGGCTTTCAAATTCAACTCCTGATGAATTTATTGTATGACACTGTATCACTTCTTGCATTGGTTTGCTTAATGGTCCATGTGGTATTTCTCTCTCTTCTTTTTTTTTTCTCTTTCTTTTTCTGGGATTACAGGCTGGATCTAATATATAATGCAGGAAACAATTAAAAAGAGTGATGGTCCACTTCATGTGAAGTATTTGCAGACAATGGTTGAGTGCCTCTGCATGCTAGGGAAAGTTGCAGCTGCCGGTGCAATGATATGGTTGGTTATCTATTTAATGTTCTAAACTTCTTTGTCTGAAAGATGTTTGGATTCTTGTAGAGGTGTTCTCCAGCTCAATTTTATGTTTAGGCATACAATTCTTATTTGGATATACGCTTGGGATATCCATGGATATTATTTTTCTCAAGGAAATTGAGGTTGTGATATAGGAATGCTCTGGCCATACTGCAACTATCTCTACCAGAACCACAATTAATTTCTGAAAAAGAGGTGGCTTGTGGAAATGAGGGTTATATATATTGTGGATGGCTGTTGCTGTTGTATTGAGTGTAAGCAGAAATGCACTGTCCCATAACAGGCATAATGGCTGTAGGAGTCCATTTCAGTTGTGATAACCACCCTAAAACCATCTGTGACATGCATATAATAGTAGGCCAAAAATTGAGCTGTGATATCCCACCCTAAAACTATCTGTGATAACCACCCTAAAATTACTACATAATGGCTATCCTGCAACTGCTGTTATTGGAAGGAATGGTTTGTTTATTGTTTTGTTCTTCTTCTCCACTCCTTCACCTTCTCAAAAAGTATAGTAACATGAAAAACTGAATCTTTTGACAGTTTATGAAATTTATTTCTAAGTAAAAATTTACATTTCCTGTTTACCCCGACGAACCAGGAAAAAGAATGACATGAGGTTTCATTACCTGTCTAGTTTCTCTGTCTACTGTGTCCTTATTTTAATGCTCTTTGACTACTTATCATAACAAAAAAAGGATTTGCAATTGAGAATTATGTTCAGGCATAAAATTCTGCTCCTCACTTAGCAATCAAGTTTCCAGACATTGAATGAATTCATTTATAATGCTTTTTGTTTGTGGTGTGGTGTGGTGTGTTGTGTTTGTATGTACATATATTGGTGGAGGGGCTTTTATACCTTTCTATAATTTTGTTCATAAGTAGGTCAATTTCAAAGTAATACTCAAAGGACAAGTCCTATCCACTCCCAAATAATATTAGAAAAATTATATAGTCTTTTTAAGTTAATGTTAGACTTGGATGATATACATGGATAAGAGATAAAACCCAAGTTTTGGTTTGTTTTTATTTGTGTAACATACAAAATTATGGAATAACGTAAAAAGTATTGTTTTTGTATCAACAATAATATGAAGTTACCTCTATTCACATATATATTTCCATTTTCCTCTGATTTATATTTGAAGAATATGCATAAATTCTTTGCTTTTCTTCTTTAACAGCCAGAGATTGCGACCTACAATTCATGACATTATCACTTCAAAGATAAAAGCTCATGCCAAACTGGTAAACTCTTCGAGGTCTGGTATTTGTCAGCCTGCCCAAACTGCTACCTCAGGTCTTCATTGTGTGAAAGGACAGTTAGAAAGCTATCAGTTGCCGAAAAAGAAGCGTCAGAATGGGATCTCCTTGTCAGCTACTTTATTGTCAGTAAGCCCTGTATCACCAGTAATGGCTCCTGCAGGGAAAGCACAGGCTGCTGCAAAGGAGCTTCTTGATTCAATTTTGGACACTATAGTTCGAATATTTGGTAAGATAGTGAACTTGACATTGTGTTAATAATTTTTGAAATTAGAACTCATACTTAAGCCCTGTGATGGTTAGAAAATCATGTTGCTGTTGGAGAGTTGCTGGAGATGAAATCTGCTCAGAATGTTGAGATGAACACACCAAAGTCATTGGCAACAGATGTAAATTGGAACCTTGACTCTGAATCATCTCAAGTTACTGGAGGTTACAGCATTGGCTCTTCCTTGACGGTTTTGCAGGTAACTTGTTGTGTTTTGATGCTTGATTTAATCTCCAAATATTAGGTTTCAAATCTTGAAATTAGTGCATGTGGACAATGTTTTCTCTGGTAACCTCTATTCAATTTATGTTGAATGATTTCCTCATTCTTTGTGCCAAAGAGTGAATGCCAACAACTTATATGTGAAATTCTGCGAGCAACTCCTGAAGCTGCATCTGCAGATGCTGCTGTTCAAACTGCTAGACTTGCAAGCAAGGTTCCTTCCAAGGAAAAGAAGTAAAAACTTTTTTCTTATATTGTTCTACTGTGCTTTATATTTTCATAACCTTTTTTATTTTCTTGCCATCCCTTGTTTTTTTCATATGTTAAAACACTAACAGAAGGTAATCAACAATGATTTTTTTTCAGCAAAATTATGTAATGGTCCTGTGCTAATTCTGTTGAGTGACAGGGATGGTTCAGAAGATGGTCTTACCTTTGCTTTTCGGTTCACAGATGCTAGTATATCGGTTCCTAACCAGGGTATGCTGAATTCTGTACTATTGCAATACTATCTGGATTTGTTTTTCTTTTTAAAGCAATTGGCATTTATTTGTGTGTTTTGGTTATTTTTTTAATTGATTTTAGAATTAATTGTTGTTGGTTGAATGAGATGAATATTGACTTCATTACAAAATAGGGCTGATTCACTTGTTTTAAGCATATGTAACTGGCCCTTGTCTGCAGTAACATTGAAAGTCTCAAGAGCGGGCAGGCCATAGTCATAACAGTGGCTTTGGCAAATTCAATAAAGCCTAATAATATTTAGATCACCCCTATGCAGGATAACTACTAGGTGAGGATGGTATTAGAAAAACCACGATGAAATTAAATGATGATACAATTTTCAAGAATTCCCTACAATTATGCTGTCGGTTGTACGTGTATTAGTGTCTTTCAACTTGGCTAGCTTATAAGTGAATCTGGTTGCATTATTGATCTTCTGGATTGTTGTTTTGGATTTTTGTTTTGCATTGTTACTTCGTATGGGAAGTGTGCTCAAAGTTGTTTATCCTACTGAGTACTGTACTCATGTGTCAAGGTTTGAAATTTAAACATGTATGTTGCTGACTCTTGTGTTCTTTACTCTGCTTCTTAAGATGCTTCAATTAGGTTGCAGTCTTGCCATGTGTATTTCCATAGTATGCATATTTTCTCAGAATTATTTTGGTTCTGGTTTTCCTCTGATTAGTTTTTCATTTCTATGCTTGGCTTTATTTTATATTATTTAGGTGTTGATCTCATTCGCCAAGGCTGGAGTAGGAAGGGTCCAAATGTCTTACAAGAAGGATATGGGTCTGCCACTGTTTTGCCTGAGCAAGGGTTATATCTAGCAGCATCTGTATACCGGCCTGTTGTTCAGGTTTGAAATTGCCCGAGATTCTGGCTGAAACTTGAAATGTATTCCTTGTTCAGGCCTTCTTTTTTACTTGGCCATTTCTAATTCGCATTTCTCTATAGTTTACAGATAAGGTCGCTTCAATGCTGCCAAAAAAGTATTCACAACTCGGGTGAGCTTGGGGTCCTTTTTACTCTGTTTATTCCTTATCATCTTTCACATGATTGAGATTGGAAGGTAGTTCTGGGTGACATTATGTGGAGGTGTTAAAAGGGAAAAAATGGGTGCTTAAAATCTTTATTTTCAACAATGATGCGCTATTGTTTGCATGATGGTGCAATTAGCAGTATTTGGTTTAATATATATATATGTCTGTATTTTTTTTTTTTTTATCTGTGCAAAATTGTATTTTCTACTGTTTTGATTTTTTTTTTTTATGACTACTTGTCTAGTTAGCACTGGTTTTGAAATTTGAATTGTTGGTATAAAAATCATCAAGATATCAGCTGAAATACAAAAAGGTTGTGAATTTTTTACTCAAGGGGTTGCTTCTTGATTAAATGCTAAAATCTCTCCTCTTCCTTACTTTTTATGATAATGCATTATCTTGTGCTTAAAGAAGTATCTATAACTGGTAATTTAATTACATACGGAACAACACAAGTCACTGTGGTTGGTAGCATAAACCAAAAAGGATCATCCATGCCCCTCTTTGGTTTGAGTTATGCCATGTCCTTATTTTTATTTGCGAGCAAGCTATACCTTAATGTTTTCCCATCACGTGGCTATCAAAGGCAGTTCAATTCCTAATTATCTTTTTAAAAGAAATAGCAATGATTAGGAACCTTTGCTGTTTGTTTTGAGTTGTTTTCAGTTTGAATTACAAAATAATGCAACTATTAAGGCTGCTTCATGTCATTTAACCCTAGATTAGAGTATTTTTAGCTGAAGCAAGAGATATGCCTAAGGTTACTGTGGTAAGTAGTTGTTAAAGTGCAACTTATCTGGAAAACAAGTTTGGGGATTCTGATCTGCAGCTGTGCAAATTCCGAAATAGTAAGTGTTCCAGGCTATGGAACCTTTGAATTCTATAATCCATAAAAAAGGAAGGAGTATGTGCATCTGACTTTTCGTAAAGCCTGCGATTTAAAAAGCCTCCTGCATTGAGATGCCTGTTGTTCTTGGGTCTAGGATGTCTCTTTTTTCAGTTTAGCTATTGAGTTGCATAACATGATCCTCACAAAGGACAGTGTTCTCTCTCTCTCTCTCTCTCTCTCTCATGGCAGAGGACTTGTGATATACGTAATTCGGGAATTAAGAAGGTGCCTGTAATAATATCCGTTCTTGCTGAATGATTTCTGTAGGTTCAGGCCAAAACAAGTTGTTTTCTCTGTTGTCACAAAATCCTATCATTTTTGAAATTCTTGTGTATAATGTGTTGTCGTGATAAACGGTTTAAACACACTATGCAAGAATATTTAAATTTTAGAATTGACTATCACTGAGGTCCATCATAGGATTATAAAAATGAAGGTTAGTGCTAATTTTTGGAGAGCTATTGCTGATATTTTATGCCACAGAATATTGAGGTGAAGCATAGTGTGGTTCTGGAAAGGACTTTGGTTCTATTTTGTGTTCAGGATAAATCTGATAGGATCTTTATTTGTTAAAATGGATCTTATTGAGTATATTGGGTGGTCTATTCCAAATATCTGAAAATATTTTTTGAAGGAGATGCTTCTGAGCCAATAATTATGTCAAAGGGAGAAGGAGAAGAGGAGGAAGGAAAAGAAACAAGTGTGGTCTCAACAATTGCAAAGCCCTGTTCTTACCCCTTGTAGGCTTGTGTGGCTGCTTAGTTGTAATGTGCTGCATGGAGCTACTTGTTTGTCCACAAATACCAGTATCATCAAATTCACACATATTCTACTGTCCTTGTTTGCCTTTGTGACCCTAAAGAATTTGTCATCTATGAGTTGTAGATAATAGTGCACTTTTTGCATATTGGTTAGTCACTTATGCAATTTATCCAACTGAAACGTATATTCAATAAAATAGTTCTGGTGGATGATTCTAGTTAATTTGTTAGTTTCACAAGATGAATATGTATTTGAATGCTAAGTACTGCCGTGTCTATGCAACTTGGTGGCTTCCTTGCGCTGTGGCTTACCTATTGATGCATTCCTTAAAGTTGAATCAACCATGCATGTGTTTTAGGATGACATATTTTTCAAAATTTTCTTTATTCCTTTTTTTTCTCTTGTTTCAGCCTAAGACTCCCACTCGCTACACTTGTGAATAAATTTTGTATTTATTGTTTTGTTTTTCAAGCTGGTTATATAATTGATGTAAAGTGGCAATTGTAATCTTATATATTTTAACTGTTTATGTGCATGATTCTAGTCATAATTTAATTTATTCACTTCCTCTTTTCCTTTTCCAGTTATGTGATCTCTTTAAATCTTAATGTGGTTTTATATTTCCAACAATAATCTGCAGAAACGATGGATTGCTAGCATTTATGGAGAACTTTATAAAGGACCACTTTCTTCCAACTATGTTTGTGGACTACCGGAAGGGTGTTCAGCAAGCTATATCAAGAAAGTTCCATACTCTATGAATCTTTTCTGTTTTGACTGTTTAATATATACAACTCTTTATTAAGTGGAAAGTGCTTTTAATCAAATGATTAAACTCTTCTTTTATTCTTTTATATCATGCATTGATTAGTGCCAGATACATCCAATATAGGGTTCGCTCTCTAAACCATGTAGGGTTCTTACTCTAGTTAGTTTCATAGAATTAAGTTATTGCACTATGATCGAAACTCAAAAATTTTTGCATAACTGTGAAAGAATCCTACCATCAAGACTTACATTGTCAGTAACATGTAGACAATCAGTGCAGAGGACATCTTTTATCTGTTGGCATGAAAATGGTTTGACACAGTGTGCTCTTTCTCTTTCAAATTGTAAGATTAGAAGCTGGAATTGAAAAGCTACGTAAACATCTAAACATTTTCACAAACTTTATTAATGTGAAAAAGATATTCAAAATGAAGAATCAAGAAGCATTCTGTATTCAGATAATGCATTTTAAATGCAGACATATCAGTATTTTTATTTGTCAGCATGGAAATGCTTTAACACAATGTGCTTTTTCTTTTTCAAAGTTTAAGATTGGGAGCTGGAATTGAAAAGCTACATAAACATCTGAAAATTTCACAGACTTTATTAATGTGGAAAAGAAATTTAAAATGCAGAATCTAGCAGCAGTCAGTTTTCAGATAATGCATTTTGCATGCTTCATGATCAGTTCTAGGGATTGTTGAATTTCATCTGAATTTGTGTTAAAATAATTGGTGGTTAAGATTTTCTCAGTTTTTCTGCCCTTCGAAATTAGTTACATAGAGTACTACTGCAGGTCCTGCTGCATTTCGCCCAAGGGCACACACTGCTACTGCTTATACTTCTTCAATTGAGCAGGGTCGACCTGTCTTGCAGGGACTTTTGGCAATAGATTTCTTGGCAAAAGAGGCAAGTATTATTTTTCCAGTCAGTCCTTTTGAATAGTGCAGCTTATTGCATACTCGGGATTTGATGAGATTTCGGCAGTAAAATTTTTGCATGTCATGGAATGCTTTTAGCATGCTATATGAATTACTTTTAGTTCGCACATTTATGCAATTCTGGATATCTAAATTACAATTGTCATTTACTCTAGGTTCTTGGTTGGGCCCAAGCAATGCCAAAATTTTCTAGTGACCTGGTGAAATATGTGCATACTTTCCTTGAACGAACATATGAAAGATGCCGGACATCATACATGGAGGTATGAATTTTTCGCTTTTCCTATCTATTTAATCAGGAGAATGTTTGGTAACTTCTCTCCCATAATTTATGATTATACATTTCTCATGTATTGTTGACTTTGTTTCATTAATAATTTACCTATGAAAACATTTGGGGTCAATGTTATTTTGGTTTTTGTTGATCAATTGTCAATAAAATCATATTATTAAAATTTTTTTTATTTTTGTTACATGATATCTTATAAGAGAAAAATATGCTGGTGCAACCAATGAATTGCTTGCTTTCTTCACCCATTTACCAGAATATTATTAGTCGACAATAACAATAAAAGAGGAAACAGGATTGATAACAAACAGGCCCTAATAGATAGTTTTTGTTTATGTAAATTTGTTGAAATTCTATGATATATATATTTTCAGCAAGGTAACTGTCTATCAATTATATTCTCCTCAGGATAACAAATCCTTTTTCTTGGATAAGATCCACTTCTTGAGTTCCTCATAAGATGGAGGAACTTTCTCCTTTCAAGTTTTAGCTTCTAGGGTTTTCTTGACATACTTTCCTTGCTTATGTTTCCTTTAAGTGGCTCCAGCTTATTTTTATTTATTAGATTATTAGATACATTGATAGGTGCAATAGATTTACAGGTTAGGTTCTCGCCTAAATGTGGTTTGGATTTGTTTGTCTACATTCATATATATGTCTCTACTTCTGGTTTAGTATTTTATTTTTTCCTCCAATGGTGTTTTGTAATGTATCATTTATAAAGTCGATTGTATTCCTCATGTTTGAATGTTAGTCCAGATAAAAAAGAGGCTTGTCTATTCCTATAAATACATTATCTGCTTCAGTATGTTTATTTTTCTATCTACCTGTTGATTGCTTGAGTGTTGATGAGATTGATTTTTATTTTAGTGAGTATAATGGTTGTGCTTGTGAATTACAATGTCTGATCCTTGATGTTATTTTATTGAGATACCGAAGTGTTGAGGAAATGAGGCTCAAATTCTTGCTAGTGGTAATATCTGGTTTATACCTTCAAAGTATAAGTTCAGAACAGTCCGGAAGTAGCAGAAATGTTCTTGAACATTTATGCTCCATTTGGAATAAATGAATTTAAAATATGGAATTCAATTGTAAATGAATTCTAGTAAAATTCATTTATAAATGAATTTTCATATTTGTTATGATTAATTTAAAATATGTAATTCAATTGAATTCCATATAATTATGTATGGAATGAATTCATAATTGAAAATTCATTTGCTTTTTGTTTCCTAAAATATCTTGAAATAATAATTTCACAAAAACAAATAATAAATATCAATTATGTTTATGTTATGCTATATAATTTTTCTATATTTTTATTAAAATGAAATAATATTAATAAAATTATAGCCTTTAATTTAGTGATAAATGTATATTTAAATTTAATTTATCTCCTCAATAGTAAAAAATGCTAAAAAATATTAAAATAAAAGATAAAAATATTAAAATAAAAAACCACAATAATAAAAAAGTATATTTTTTAAAACAAATAAATGTTTTAAATGATTTTGTCAAGTTTGATAACATAAATTAAATAACTAAAAAATTGAAAAATTGACTTTGTAGAAAAAGAAGGATAGTTCTGTCACAAAAATTGAAGTATTTAGTTTTGTGAAATTCATTTGAAAATTGTACCTATTTTTGTGGAATTCGGTGTGGTTATATTCAATTCCGTAGAATTGAATCTCTAGAATTGACATTTACATTTTATTTTCATTCCAAGCACAAAAATGTGAATTTCTAAATGAATTCCACAAAATTTTGTGGAATTCATTTATTCCAAACAAGGGGTTAAGGTAGTGTATGTTTCAGAATGAATTGGGATGACTGCTCCTTTCTGTTTCAGAATCCAGCATAGTGTATGTTATGGAGCTGCTGTACCTAGGGTGGTTTTACTACTGTATTTAAGGTAGTTTTATTTAGTTATTCAGTGGGTCGTTATTATAGTGAGTGGTAGGTAGTATTTAGTTTTGCATTAGTTGTTTAAAAGGCTGTGATATTAGGAAAAATGTAAGCAAAATTTCAAAACAAAGGTTTTGAGTTCCTAAAACTTAGAGATTTTAGAGTTCTCTCTTAACGAGCTCTAAGAGATTGCCAATTTTCTCTATATCTGTCACCATAGATGGAAGGAAGAAAACTCCTTTTACTATACCCCATCTCAAACCTGGTCCCCTAATTCAAAGACCCATAACTAGGTAAATTTGGGACCTTATGCAAAAGTTATGGGCGATCTTATGCAATAGCAACTTGACAGAATTTTATTGCTAAAGGAACAAGCTGCTAACAAAGTTCAACATGAAGAGCTAAAATCTTAATTAGATGCCCTTGCCTGTGCTTTTTCTAATTCAAAACAAATATCAACAATGCAAAGGAGCAGCAATAGTCAAGCACCAAAAAAATAAAAAGGTTCAGCAGGTTCAGAATCTCTCAAGTGCAGTGCCATTGTTTCAAAATTTAGTAAGTTAGATTTCCTTGGACCACCTTTAAGGAGTAATAGTTTAGGAAAGTTGGCAAAATTGAAACGACAAAGAATTGACACAGAGCCAATAGATTTTCAGCAACTATTTCAAGTCCTAATAGTTGTGTCTAGAAGACAGAGCAGAGCAAAAGAAACAAATAATCAAACAACAACAATTTTTAGCGCAATTAGAGGGTCTTGCTTGTGATTTGGCAGCCTCTAGATGGAAAGGGATTGGGAAGAGAATGACATAAAGGACATATTAGAGGGGTCATTTGATCCAGGAATTCTAATTAAATATAGAAGCACAATAAATAGCTCCTATTTGAGCAACAAGAGAGGGTCATAAGGATTTTGTTTGCTTCACATTTTTGCAAGTTGAAGATTGCGATTGTAATGTTATGGAGCTGTTGTGCTCAGGTTGGTTTTACTGCTGTATTTAATGTAATTTTATTTAGTTATTCAATTATTATCAAGTTATTATCCATTTCTTTGTTAGTGGGTATTAGTGGGGTGGTTAAGCAATTTATTTATTGTGATGGGCAGCTTGAGTAATAATTATAGTGGGTAGCGGGTAGTTTCTGGCTTTGCGTTTAGGTGTTTAAAAGGTTGTGTTATCACAAAAAATGTAAAGTAGAATTTAAACTGAGGTTTTGAGTTCCTAAAACTCAGAGATCTAGAATCCTCTTAACGAGCTCTCAAAGATTGTAAATTCTCTCCAAGTTTGTCGTCCTAGGTCGAAGGATGAAAACTCCTTCTATGACACCCCACGTGTTATCAAAATCTTACGATTCATGATTCGAGTCTTACAATATGATTTAATTTTCATGCTAAATGATTTGAATCTTGTGGGTGAATCAAAATTTGATTGCGAATCTTACAATTTATGCTATTTGAATCTTAGGATTCGAGTCGATTCTTATGTCCAATGATTCTCTTAGCCAACAAAACAAATGGAAAAATTCAATGTAGAGAGAGAAGAGCAAAGAGATATAGTTATATTAGAAGATGAAGATCATGTAAGGCTTGAATTTGGAAATCATAATGAATAAAGATGGATTTTGATAAGAAATTCTAATGGCTTTACAATTTTACTTTGTTTTTTATTTTAAAATTTTATTTTATAGTTTGATGTATTGAAATTAACAACTACACAATTCATTAGGTCTCTTTCATTGTGTTTAATAGATGATTTAAAATTGAAATTTATATAAATACATTATTTGCAATTAAATCTTTAGTATCTTTTCATAAAATTAATGGAAATATATCTGTGTATTTATTTAAATAAATTTTGAGAAGTTACACTAAATCTTACGATCGATTTGATTCTTAATTCTCAATTTTAAAAATAAAAATTTCCAATTCTTGATTCAATTCTTGATTTGACAACTATTCACCCCATCTCAAACCTAATTCCCTAATTCAAAGACTCATAACTAGATCCAGATTTGGGATCATAACAGTGTATTATTGGGACTCTATTGTAATGCCTTTTTTATTATTGTGTGGAGGTCTATCCTTTTCCCTTTAAATTGCATTACTTCTTTCATTAGAAAATTTGTTCCATATTTAGTCGTCTTTGCATAAATCAAATTGGATTCCAGAGATTGTTGTTTTGCCTCTAAATCAATTTTCCATCACACACTCTCCAAGCTTTGATGTTATGAGCTTGACAGCTTTGTAGCTTGAAACTTTGGAATGCTCCTTATGTTTGAATATAGGAAAAGAGGTGCTCCTCAACTAAGCAATACAGGTTCTCTACTCAAAACCTTTACATTCTTAGTTTGCCTTAGTTCGCCAACTTATTATGCTGTATCTGGAAAACAACAACAGAATATGGATGATGCAAGGTAGGAGATGTTGGGACCTTGACCATTTGAGAAGGTTTTGGTTCTAAGCAATGGATTTTATTGGGAAAGGAGGATAATAATTCTCCTCATTAATGATGGTTGGGTGTAGCAATTTTTTCTTAGGCTTGGCTTGAGAAACAACCAACAAGGCTTGTTTATGTATGTATTCTTGAAAAAGAAAATGAAAAAATGATAATATAAACTTACTATCTAGTAATGATTTTCCAATTATTTTTTGTAATTTTTTGAAATCTTTTCTAGTCAACTATTACTAGACATCTATCACACTAATAATCCTTGCAATGTAGCAAACAATAACGTTAGATTCTAATTATAAATAAATAAATAAAAATAATCTTTACGCTTGTTAAAAGTAACCCTAAAACTTTGTGATTTTTATTGTATAACAAAGTCAAAAATTACAAACATAAGTAACTGCATTAATTTTCTTAAATTAGGATTCAATAAGGGATGGGAAAAGTGAGGGTGTCGAATAGTGGGTGAAGTGGAACCGTTGAAACAGCAGGCCTATATGTTTTGAAGATATTGGTCAAGTTGAAGGGAGTTTTTCTATAGGACTGCCATCCAACCCTTTTATAAAGTATGACTATTAAGTTTTGAAGGAACAATATGTTCATACATTCATATGAAAGAACTTTGGATATGAAAATGGATGTGTGTAAGTACACGGATGAATAGTAGAAAGGTAAGGGCAACTAATGAGGGGCAAATGGGCAAGGGGGAGATTGAGATGCTTGTGCATTATAGACCAGCAAATGCATAACTGAAGAAGGTTGAGCACGTTAAAATTATGGGAGATAAGAAAGTGAATTGGCAAACCTACAATCATGTTATTATAAATTTTGAATTGAAAGGTTAGAGGTGAATGATTGGGTAAGAGGTTGGAACCAATGAAGATAAAGCAAGTAACGTGTTTTTATTTGGGTTTAGGCTAAATAATGCTAAATTTTAGTACAAACCAATTAGCTAGCTAGCTTTCTGCCCTTATATAAAAGGTATAGATTTGGTATTTTATCATTCTCAACACTCCCTTTACGTTCGACTGGATTAGACATTCAGTTGACACTTGAAACTTGAAATTGAATTTGAATGGGCTTCACTTGGATTGGCCATCCAGATAAGAGCTCAAGTTGAAGTGCAATGGTAATCCCGATGAGCTAAGGAATAGCTGAAATAGGCCGAACCTGTTCTGATACCACATTACAAATTTGAATTGAAAGGATAGAGGTGAATGATTGCATAAGATGTTAGAACTGATGAACATAAAGTTGAGTATTGTGGGCCATTTGGGCTTGAGCTAACCTACGCCAAAAGGCTGGAACCAATTAGCAAGCTAACTTTCCACCACTACATGCACTTAATAGATTTGATATTTGATCAGTATGAGATTCTTAACAGATGTGAAGGGAATTGGTAAAAAGGGATTTATCAGCTCTATATTTTTCTGAAGATGTTATGGTCCTAAACTATTGGAATGGAGGAAAATAAACCATTTACTACCCAACTAGGTAGGATTAAGGCGCAGTTCAGTTGAGTTGAGTATTCAATTTTATTTGGAATAAATTTGTGAATCTTATTTGAAATTATGATTACTGAGATAGTTGTTTGCTTGATTTTTGCTTGTCTTGGGTCAACTCGTTTAATAAATGAGTTAAGCCTAAGCTCATTAATAAACAAGCTAAGCCATAGTAAACTAAAGCTTGGCTCAACTTGACTTTTTTGGAGCCTAACGAGATTAGGAGTCTCTTGGTGAAAATAATATGGGGGGGGGAGGGGGTGGGGGCACTCGATATTGGAAGGCATATGGAGTTTGTATGTCCTGACATGTCATTAGTGTTACTGAAAAATCCTATCCACTACTGGTGCTCTTTGCCTCTACATGCTATGAACCAATGCCATATATTCTCTCTTTCAATCATGCATAGTAATGGTTAATATTTTTTTTTGTTGGTCATGTTTCAGGCAGTTCTTGAGAAGCAGAGCTACATGTTGATTGGGAGGCATGATGTTGAGAAATTGATGCGACTTGATCCAGCAAGCTCATGTTTGCCTAATTCACTTGGTCAGTCAGGTATGGTGAATGATCCATCAGATGCTGAATCTTCTGAGATTGAATGGGAACTGAGTGAGTTGTTCTTGAATTTGCGGCCTATCAAGCAGGTTGGTACATCTTCTATCTAATTTTATTTTGCCATTTGTTATGACTTCACTTTTTTCCTCTCATCCCTAAGAGTGGTGAAGCAGGGGGAGGAATTGCCAGCCTTCTGCTTAATTGAACTGATTAAATATTTCGTGTTATTTTTTAAATTTTTTATTCTATTCTGTCATGAGCTGGTAGATTTTAGATTTCAGCTGAAGTTCATAGATCCTTACTAGATAATTAGTAGACTGGAGGTACTCAGGTTACACCTTATCTTTTGTATGTTCCAGGAGAATCTAATTCGTGATGATAACAAACTAATTTTGCTGGCATCCCTTAGTGATTCATTGGAATATGTTGCAGATTCAATACAAAGGCAAGTTTATATGGTTACATAAATTTATGCTGTATTCTTCTTATCTTCCTTCTCAGAATTGAATTGATATGAGCTGATATGAATTGATAGTGCTAGCTTAAAAGAAATGAACATAATTTTTGTACTCAAATCATATAATTATTTTGACTTTCTTGGCAGATAATATATATATCCCTTTTGATCTTTTGGGATAATTTGAGCTTCCTGTGTCAGTGGCACTGTTATCTTGTCATTATATTATTTTTCAATTAAAGGCGTACAGGTACCATCTACATGACGGAGTGGGCTCTTCCCACTCGGCCTTTTGGAATGAAGTTGCCTACTTTTGAAAATGGAATTAACAACTAGTTGGAATTAAGTATTCTACAATGCCTGATCTTGTTTGATAACCTGACATTAAGATTTTTCTTTCGTTTGTCTGAGCTCCGAATAAAAATTTGCCTAGGCTTACTCTATCCCTTCCAGGTTTGATGCTCAGGCCACATCAACCTTTCAACAACGCATATCTTTTTCAAAATTGGATTTCTTCCCGAATAATATAAATTTGCCTTGACATCAACCTTGGTAAATCTCTGTTTTTGTATAAAGCCAAGACAATAACATCATCAGATATATGCCTTCCATATTATACTTCGATTTTCATCAGATTTTATGCTTTCACATGCTCTTGTTTGCAATCATGAATAAGATGCATAGGAAGGGGCTTATTTATGCCTTGTCTTCATTTGAAGCAATTGTTTATGCAAGTTTGACAAGTTGAAGCAGAATCTTTTCTGAAAATTGTGTAATAGCTTATATGAAGCAACCATTTGACATAACATGCAGGCTTGAGCAGACAACCCTAATAACATCAAATCTGGCAAAGGGCAAGAATCTAGCATCATTTGCAGATGACTATAGAAAACTGGCAATTGACTGCCTGAAGGTTTTGCGTGTAGAGATGCAGTTGGAGACTATTTTCCATATGCAGGTTTGAAAAATGTGTATTGAAATGAATTCTTTGAATATATTGTAGCAAGATCTTTTAAATTCATTGTGCATTGGAAATATCTTCAAACAGGAAATGACAAACAGAGAGTACTTGGAAGACCAAGATGCAGAAGAACCAGATGACTTCATCATTTCACTCACTGCACAGGTGGCAATCCTCATCTACAACTTTTGTGACAATCTATTAATGATGTATTCTAGCCAGATTAGGATATGCAGTCTTTGAGAGCCAAAGGATCAATATCCTCATTTCTATGCCTTTAATTTTTCTGTTTTATCTATCTTATTTCTGTGGCTGAATGTCAAACATGTTTACATGTTAAGTAACTGTCTGTATGATTAGGAAACGCATTTGATTGCTTTTGTAGATTCTTCTGGGCCTTAGACTCCTAGAAAGCTGAGTAGTTTTCCTCATTCCCCTTTTTGGATCAACATTGTGGGTGGAAAACCACATCTATACCACAATATTAAATCCAGATATGATAGGCAACAAAAATACTATAGGGATCTGGAGTCTTGTTATAACGACAAAGGTTTGCGTGTAGAGCATATGTGTTATTTTGGTAGATGGTGCTATTTTATATGCTACCACAATAAAGAATCTAGTTTATGGTGTTCTTAGATGCTTTGTAGTTTTTCTGTTTTATTAGATTCAGGAATGCATACTGATTCAGATTCAATACTATATATTTAAATATTGTCGTCTTTTTCTGTGTCTTTATGTTGGTGCTTTGGCAAGGCACTTCAATGGAGGATCTTATTCCATTTAACTGCAACATAGCATTCTGGTATCTCTTAACAAGTCTGATAATATGAGATACTCTTGATAATAAGCATTTGAAATTATGGGCCTTGTGGACATTGGACTCTGCAAATGATAAAAGATTTTGTTTTAGCACTTCAACGTGCGTTCTTTTTTTAACTGCTAATGTTGTAATGACAGCTGTAGTATACTCACTGCATCACAAAGGTTGCTTAGTTCTCTGTTACTTTTCTACATGTCCCTGTATTAGGATGTGGGATTTTGTACATAGATATATTGCACACTTGTGTATGGAGCTGCGTATAGACAGCAGACTACTACTTGATATAGATATAGAAAAAGTGAGCTGTGTTTGGAAAGCAAATGATATCCAATAAGCCAGGTCTAGATTATCTTTTTGAAGAAGACATTTTTGGAAACCGAAAGAGGGAATCTCAGGTGCTCACTGAAATTGGTTCAGTGCAGAAATGCATTGCAGAATATCGATAATGGAAGAAAAAACATGAGACATCTTTTGTTTGCTTTCTTGCATTTTGATCTAATTATATTTTCCGGAGGATGTGCAGCAATTCTGAAAGCATATGAGAATTTTTTGGAAAGGAACCAACCCTGACTTCCATTGATATTTTTCTATATATGTTGTCCTCCTGGAATTAAATTTTAATCTTTTCCCATCTCTGCACCAGATAACACGTAGAGATGAGGAAATGGCACCTTTTGTTGCACTGATAAAGAGAACTTACATATTTGGTGGAATTTGCAGTATTGCTGCAAGTGCATCTATCAAGGTTTGGATCTGTTTTTCCTGAAAATTTTTAGATGTGATACCCCTTCTTAAATACTTAGTCCCTTGTGCACTAACATTGGAAAAAATTAATGTCTTGTTAGGCTCTGGCTGACATGAAATCGATTAACCTTTTTGGGGTGCAACAGATATGTCGAAATGCAATTGCATTAGAACAGGTGAACTTTTGTATCTTATGCAGTTGAGGACCCCTGTTGGAAATTAATTCTATACCAGGAGATGGTTGTCTCTAAAAGTTGACTCACGTGTAAAATACAACTTGCCAATTTTGTTATGAATTCTTTACAATATTGGCACTGCAGGCCCTCGCAGCTATTCCATCAATCGATAGTGAATCTGTACAGCAAAGATTAGATCATGTCCGAACCTATTATGAACTATTAAATATGCCATTTGAGGCAAGTTAGCTGAACTATAGTTTGTTTCTATATATAAACCTTTGTACTGCAAATAGTAAACTGAATATTATCTTGGTCGTATGCAGGCGTTGCTTGCTTTCATCACAGAGCATGAGCACATGTTTTCTCCAACAGAGTGGGTTGCCATAACTTGTCGTTTTGTTTTTAGCTGGAATGCAAATTAACGTTTCTATTGAATAACCCATTACTTGTTTTTACAGGTACGCAAATCTTTTAAAGATCAACGTCCCAGGAAGGGAAATGCCTCTAGATGCACAGGACAGAGTAGCGGACGTCTTAACTCTTTAGCTTTTTTTAATTTTTGATTGAGGATTTTGATTTGTATGTAAAAACGCGGTTCGTCTTGGATGTGGTGCCAGCATGAATATGTAGGATTGGTTGATAATTAGATGCAGAAGCCATTTCCATGAAATTCAGCTGCCTAGTACGTGCCGCAAGTGAATTTTTGCCGTTTATTGTAGATGTAATGATCATTTGTTGTCATCTTTTGTCTAGTGTGATTATCTTTCTTTCGGTTTTGTGAGAGGCTTGGTCAGTATTGATGAGAGATGATGACAATGCGTTGTAAGCTTCTTGCAATTTCTTCTATATCATTCTTTCAAATTCATGCGAGTGTCATTTTCTCCCCTGTTTCTATTTTGGACCAAATGTTGTTCTCTTCGATATTTTGCCTTATTTTCCTATATATGTAGTGAGACGGAAGTTGAAAACATAATGAGGCAACTTATGGTAGATAAACAATTGATACAAAGAACACGTAACTTAGCTTGGAAAACAAATAGAAAAACATTATAAAATTTTATCTTGCTTTCCTAACAATTCATTTCTCAGGATGCATTGGCTCGTGAAAAAACTGGGGAAAAATGAACACCTCGGTTAAAATGGAGCGGCTTATTGTTTTGCACTGCATGAAATCTGCAGAATTCCATACTTCATGAGTAACTGTGTACAAGCAAAATTTGCTCATTCAAACACTTCTTCATTCTGAACGTGTGCTTTGGCAAGTCGAGCAGATCGCAAATTTTGTATTTCTAATTAGAGCTTAGAGCTTGAAATTTCTAATCCAATCAAGATATGCCTGTAACCTATTTGAATTCTCATCTCGACAAAAAATTTGAGGATCAATTAACTTCATCCAATTTATTTAAATTAATAATTATTGAATTTTAAATTAATTCTTTGAAATAGTAATCTCTCTTTAAAATCCTTCACAACACACCAACCCAAAGTTCACTTGAAATCTGAGGTGGTTCAATCTAAACTCATCTGAAATTAATCCCTTCAGATCCTCGAAGTAATGCCCTTTCATCACAAAAAGAGAAACAAAAAAGCCAAACATGTAGCTTTTATTCATCAATTCCAGCGGGGCGTACACTTGATGATACAAACACATGCAAGGACTGAAAAAAAAAAGTCAAGAAAGCGTTTTATGGATTGGTCAAGAAAATATTTGGCTCTAATGATAAAGTGCCTAACAAAGAGATGAGCTTGCAAAAAGATCCAAGGCTGGTTCACATGATCCAAATATATGGACCTTAAGCCTTATATTTAGCTTATGTTTAAATTAGTATAATTGAGCTTATTTCAATTGGGTTTTATGTTTTAATTAGTTTTAGGTTTTCCTACGTATAAATATTTAGCTTTCAAGCAAGCATGTAGGGGGAACTTTTTCAATTTATGCATTTTATTTCAAGAGAGGCGAATTCACTTTGTTTCTTCATTGAATTTATTTTCGAATTTATCAAAGATAATTAATCTTTGTGGTCTTCATCCTTTCACCTTGATATTTTTAATTCATATTTCTAGTTGAGTATTGGATCAAGATCAACAATTCCATCCAAGAAGAAATTTCTAATTTGGTATTTGGAGTTTACATATCAAATATAACTTTGGGTGTCAAGATGCTATTCTTGGAGCGCGCATCACTAGATGCTCTAGATGTTTAGAACTGTCCATTGCAACATACACCTATTCTTGGAGCTGCGCATCACTAGATGCTCTAGATGTTTAGAACTGTCCATTGCAACATACACCTATTCTTGGAGCTGCGCATCACTAGATGCTCTAGATGTTTAGATCTGTCCATTGCAACATACACCTATTCTTGGAGCTGCGCATCACTACATGCTCTAGATGTTTAGAACTGTCCATTGCAACATACACAAGATGCACCATTCTTTGACTATTTATTGTAAGTCATCACCAAATGATAATCTTCTGTTCTGTATGACCATGTCTGTTTCAAAAAAGAAGAAAAGTGGATTGTACATGCTATAAAGACCAACAAAATTCTCATCAGCTCTCCCTGAGATGGGATTCTTCTCACTAATAACCACCCTTTGTACACATTAACGAAATCAGAAAGCCAAAGCATGAATGATTACCATACCTAACTTAATTAATGATTATAATTGCGAGGATGACATCCACATACTTAACAAATGAGCTTGCACTAAAATAGGTATTAAAATCATTATTACTACAGCTAGTAATAATGAAGTTTCCAAGAGTACTGTAATTTCAAGCAACACAACACCAAGCATGAAGTTTTTCCACATCTGCCTTTCGCACTGCAAATTACTGACCATCAAAATGAAGAAAAGAGCCTATTCGTGTTAAAATAATAAGAATAATGACAAACATTCTACGAGACTTCATTTCAATGGTACTACAGTTAAATAGAGAGTCAGCCTAGTTCTTCATCCATCTGAAATAATTTATGCTTGAAACATAGAAGAATAGGGATCAAAGTGAAATAAAAACCACATTATAAAGTATACCCTCATTTCTTGTTTTTCAGACAACAAATTCTCCGAAAAAAACTTGCAGCATGGAAAATTATCCGCCAAAGGAATCTAATCATTTGTTCATTCTGAGATGTTGAAATAGGCCAGAGCATGCAGAACAAGCTAGTATTTAATGCCGTTCAGCTCCTCTATTTAGAGAGGCAATCCTACGAGCTTCTTTACAACCAACACAGTGATGTGGTCTTATTCCGTTTGGGAAATAGCTAAAACAGGTTTTAAATATGGCTCGCAAAATGAAGGTCAACTATTTTGCTGGAAACAAAATGCAAAAAACAAAATTCTATAAACGGATTTTTAAAGGTGATCACATATTGCCTTTGTAAACTCAGTTGTAGAAGATTTCCCACCAAGGTCGGCAGTTCTATACTTCCCCTCAGCAATTGTTTGAAGGATAGCATTCTGAATCCTATCAGCCTTGTCATGGAGCTCTAAATGGCGCAACATAGTGACAGCACTTAACAGTAAGGCAGTGGGATTTGCCATATTCTGACATATAAACGCAAAAGTTAGTATATCATGTTGACAAACAAATACTAAGTAAAAAAAAAAAGCTCAATTAGAAACAACTTCAGATAATAATTATTATTGTAAGATTTCAAAGCAGTGTCTGAATTGCTAATCAATGCACCCACAAATAGGCAATTAAAAAGTCCAAGAACTTCAATGTTGTGAATATCTTCAGAGTCAATGACTAGTCAAACTCCCATTGAGTAACAATCATAGAATTCTTGATTTTGTAAAAGACTTCATGATAAAAAAATCCCAAATTCTGTTTGCAAGCGTGAAATTTCAACAAAATAAATCTCCACAGCCTTACAACAACAGACAAAGCCAGTTCCTCAATTATGTTTTGGACATCGGTATAGTCCTTATTAACCATGGGAACTGCTATGGGGTAATGCCACAAGAGTTTGATCACCATAAGAGAAAGGCAAGTAAACTCATTAGAGCTCACTAGTGCTGATATTGGTGTTTGGACGTGAGAAAAAGAAGTATAGGAAAAATTAAGAGAGGAAGTACTGAAATAGCATAAGAAATTAAGAGTGAGAAATCAGTGAGAATATATTAAATTGGTCTTTATATTGTATTTCATAGCTAGATTGACAGCCTAACAAACTAGAGAAAAATTAAAATAATATAGAGTTATTAACTGTCCAGCTCATCAAAATTTTGAACTCAGGCAAGCAATCCACCATAAGAAATTTCTGCAATTCCAAACAAGAATTGCCAAATAATTAATGCTTTCTAGATCCTTGGAAGGGCACACCCCAAGTCTCACTAGTCATAGGATACGACCAATACTTCAAAAGCCTCCCCCAAGTCCCTCTGCCCAAATGCAAGGAGTTGCTGACTCATTTAAAAACGGAACTTCTTGACATAGGTCTAGTATTGGATTTACCAAAATCTAGGACAATAAATTAATCATAGCACGTCCTCGTCAAACAGAGTTGTGGAAATTATCTTTCGTTGGTATACCTTCAACACTATCAACAGGTTTCTTACTCTAGTGTTACCACTAGCAAGATTATAAAGCAAGTACAGTTAGGAAGATACATAAACATATTGCACCATTTTATAATGAGAGATTGTAACTAGTGAAAAGAAAAATGCAGATAAACTATTAAAGCTAACCTTCCCAGCAATATCAGGCGCTGAACCATGTACAGCTTCTGCAAGAGCAATGCCCCCTTCACCAATATTGCAGCTGAAAGGGATGTAAAAAGCTGTCAAATCAACCAGATATCCGATATCATAGTTATAAAGGCACACCTCAGGTGCGCCTTACTTAAGGCTCAAGGGCTTGTGCCTCCACAGTCCTTAGGTGGGCGACTTCACTCAGGCTATCGCCTGTGAGTGGAGATGGGCACCTTTTTCTGCCTTTTTTGCACGTAAGGCTCAAGAAAGGCGCTCCTTTCTATTTTTTGTTTTACTGGACAAGTCACCTAAAGTTTTCTTTCAATATAAAGCTGTCTAGCAGCATCTGCTTAAATAAAATAAATTAATTAATTAAAGAAATAAAATGCAACACAAAAGAAAGTAATGTGCTTTATTATCCAGCCTCCACTCCATCTAGCACTCACCTCCTGCAATCTAATCTTCAGCCAACAATTATTGAGATATGCACCTCTCAATTTCTCTTCCTATATTTGCTTTCTTTTTCTTTTTTCATTTTCTTGATTTACTCTTTTTATCTTAGCTCGAATTGTTAAAATTTATCTTGTCATAGTGCCATTTTTTTTCTAAAATATGTATGTTTCACACCGTGTTTTTCTAATTTCGGGGGGGGGGGGGGGGG
>CANUEX010152882.1:0-20076 GCA_948099535.1 Jatropha multifida | reverse complement strand
ATGAAAGAATCGGTTTTTAAGAAAATTAAGATAATAATTAAAGTTTTATGATTTTGATATATTATATGTTCTTAATTTGAAAGAATATGTGATATTGGTAAGTAGTGAATTTATAATATATAAATTTGAATATTGGTTCTGAAATACTTAGAAAAAAAAAAGGTTAAAGATAAATATTTAATGTAATGATAAAAATGATTATTAATGTTTTGTATATCAATGTTTATAATAAAGGAAATCAAGACTTATGTTTCTAAAATTATTATTTGATTAAATTATAAATAGCACCACTAAGTCTCATACTCAGTGCGATGAGTTTCTCTCATGCGCAGGTTGAAGGTATTATAGAATGAGGTAATCTAGTATTCCAATATCAGAGGAGGAGGATGTTCTTTAGACATTTAAGTATATATTAAGAATTTGGTATGTAGTATAAATATTAATTATGGAGGATGTAAGTACTGGGTTGAGAATTAAAATTAAATGCTAAACTTATTTGGGTTGTTTTTAATTAAGAAACTATTTTTATAATTCAAATTGATTAATTAAATCTTATTATTAGAGGTTCTGTTGAGGAACTAATGATTAATTCAAACATTCTTTTGCAAATACTGTATTATAGTTATATGAGAAGAAATTTTATTTTAAAGGAATTTATTCTTTTTATTTGATTTTGTCACAAATTTATTTATTTGGATTATAAAGTTATTAAGTTATTTTAAAAGTCTTCTCTGAAATTATTAAATCTTCCGCTGACATTCTAATATAATAAAAAAAATTTACCCTCATTTTAAAAAAAATTATTTTCTTACTTAATTGTCATATTGAGTTATTAAGTAAATCAGTCTGTGTCATTGGCACAGAATGTGATTCACTGTCTAGTCCTACAGGACCGGATATGGAATGTTACAATTAAACTCGAAACTTTATCAATTAAACCCGGTCGGTTCAGCACCTTATAAACTGTCAAGCCCGGTTTGTCCATCACACAATATGCTTTGAAGCCTGGTTTGTCTAGCAAAACCACAAAACTAGCTTCAAATCAAAGCTCGGTCCGTCTGACACTCTATAAGCCAACTTCCCCAGTGGCAGTTTCAAAACTCTACCATCCTAATTGATAATAAAACTTCGTGCACCCTGATCCTCATACAAGTGATGTAGAAGGCATACCTATGGATTTCAGCCTAGGTAACGGGCCCTGACCAAATTGAGCGATTGAAACTTAGGGGAGTGTGTCACATGACATAGAATCCTCGATAAACAAGGCTAGAGTTAGGCTTCCCTTCGAATTACACTCTTTTCAATTATTACTTTTAATGCACTATATTTCTGATATTACCATGCATTATGAGTATGATTATGCATCGATAATCTGACATTTATGCAAAACACTGATTTTGATTTCTTAATTGTGACCCAAACTGCTGATTCATTCGAAAGAAAATGAAAACCTAGTCCTCAAACCTAATGATTTGAGGCTAGTGCATTTTATCCTTGTGACACACGGAAAATGGAGTCCATTACGAGGTTTTTTTCTTAATCTTTTTTTTTGTCAAAAATAAAAACAAATTAAGATGGGGACTCCAACACATCACGCACTTATCAAAGTGCTCCAAAGAGCCAACTCGACGCACTTAAGCGCTAAACCAAGCCACAATCTAATCAAACAACAAAAAGGAACCATAAGGAGTTTCTCTCAATTTTCTTAACCGTCTAATGAGCCCATCTAGATTAACTCCGTCCTTTGGATCTTTCCCTTGGCACTTGGAAGCTGGCTCACACAAACAAACCACTCCTTGGTTGTAGCTTGCACTTCATAGGTGTGCTTGGCATGAGAGCCTCGTCCCTCACTTGTTGCAAGCATGGGCCTTTCCTTGTCGCGCTTACCTGCACTTGGCAAATTCCTACGCGTGTTGATTAGTCAACCTAGTGACCTTAGCATTCTCCCCTAAAATGCCACAATACCGACCTTCGGATGACTTTTTTTTTCTAAGCCAATGATCGGAAGGGTTGGAGAGTTAAGGAGATTATACAAGTGTACAAGGAGGCGTCTGGTCAAGCAATGAATTTTGAGAAATCACGAATCATGTTTTTTTTTGAATATGTCTACTCTTGTTAAAAACTCTATATCCAACCTCCTAGGGGTTCACAATTCATTAAGTGAAGGAAAGTATTTGGGATTTCCTTCTTTGATCGGTAAGATGAAAAAATGGGTTTTCAACTATTTAAAAGATAGGTTATGGAGAAGGGTGAATAACTAGAATAGTAAATTATTGTCTAGGAAGGTAAGAAAATTTTACTGAAATATGTGACACAAGATTTTTTGTCCTATTGTATGAGTGTCTTTTTGTTACTCTTAGCTTTGTGTGATGAGTTTCAAAAAATCATGAAAAATACTTGTGGGGATCTAAAAGAGGAGGGGTGAGCTACTATCCATTGGTTTTCATGGGATAGAATATAATATGCCAGAGTAAAATGGAAGGTGGAATGGGATTTAGGAATGTGTATCGTTTCAATATTGCTTTATTGGGAAATTTGGGGTGAAGACTTGTTAATTGCCCCAACACACCTATTTTTTGTGTTCTCAAAGCTAAATATTTTTCTTTTGGAAATTTTTTGCGTGCTTCTTTAGAAGCAATCCTGACTTACATGGAAGAGTGTTATCTCAGTAAGAGACATTGAAAAATAGGTATAGGTGAAAAGTGGAAATGGGGAAAATTTTTTGGTAAATTCAAATCCTTGGATACCTAAGGAGGATTCTTTCATGGTGCTATATGGTACGAGATTTATTGATAATACTATGAGGGTGAGTGAGCTTATAGATCATGAGAGAAAGGAGTGGGATGCTAATCAAATTATTAATTTTTTTTTTTTGCGTGACAGTGGAGCTATTTTGATTATTCCATTAGGGTGGGGGCATGTGAAGGATCATATGGTGTGGCAATTTGATAGAAAGGGAGTGTATAAAGCTAAATTGGGGTGCTACTTTGCTCTTAGAAGGTTAGGGAGAAGACGAGAGGGCTTTTGAGAGGAGTGCTTCCTACTAAGGTGAAATTGAATGAGAGAGGAGTTAGATTAAATAAAAAATACTATTTTTGTGACATGGAGGACCTTGATCATATATTATTATGATGTCATAAGATGAAGGAAGTTTGGCACATGTGTGAGGTGGTGGTGTCTCCTAACATTACAAATTTTAAACATCATTTTTGCAAGTATTGGAACCAAAGGACCACATCAAGATGCTACAATTGGTTGTAGTAGCATGGAAAATCTGGGAGGCTCGAAACAAGTTTATATGGAGAGACATGGAGCTGAATGTACCTTCCTTAATCTAGGCAATTCGAAACATGGTGCAAGATTAGCTTCAGGAAAGTGTGCTGCAAAGACAACGACAATTGGTTATAGGTCGAGCAAATTCGAGTGTGAGTCAGAGAGTGCAAAGCCTACAATTTTCCATTTCTGCAGAAATGAGTCCTCATAGCTAGCAATGTTTTTGCAATGGTGCAACATTCTATAACCATTTTTGTAGAAACAAGTTCTCATAGCTGGCAGTATTTTTGCAGAAATGAGTCCTCATAGCTGGCAGCGTTTTTGCAATTGGTGAACAATACTGGGCTTAATAGTAATTTTAACAGTGGATATGGACAATATTGAGCTTAATAGTGACGGACCATGCAACAGTAACTATTCATTGTAAACGTTGAGTTACTATTTTACTATTCATCACTTCGTTGGTTCTGCAACTGCTTTCTAAGCAAACTACGCCAAAAGATTCATTGTAATTTTCTTTTTGTCGTGGTATATTTATTTTCGAAATATATCCATAGATCCGGTATCGGTCTCTGATTAACTAGACTTTAAATTAAGTAATAGTTCAAGAAAATTTTTTTTTCTAATGTGGAAGGTCAGTCTAGGTTGCAATCACAGTGCATACTTAGAAAAAATTCTTAACTATAGTACTTGAACTTGTCAAAACCGGACTCTGATACCACTTGTTGGGTCCTGCAATACAATTAAGAGAATAATTACGACAGTGGAATAATTAAATACGACACAATAATTTACGTGGTTCACTCTTAATTGTTTAGGACTACGTCTATGTGACAAATTTTAAATATTTCTTTCACTATTTAAAATAGTAGGCTTGTAAAGAGATTAATACAAATGAGATGAAAATAGTGGCAAAACATCCCAAAATGTTTCTTCTCTATTTTTTTTGTCAATCTCCCTTTTTAAAAAAATCTTTCCTAAAAACTAAACTCTCTCTTTGTATTTATTTCGTTTTTGCGCTTTTTCTCTTTTTGTGCTTGCACCATTCCATTATCTGCATACACTCATATTTATAAGAGAAAGATGAAACAAAAGTCAATAGAATTTGACAAGGCAGCTCACCAACTAAAGAAAAAAAAAGAAAAGAAAAAAACGTGGGGCGGTACCTACTATAATGATATTCTTTCAGTTTTTTCTTCTTTCATTTGATGTGGGTCCACACCACATCAGTGGTCCAGGAATTGAATTTACAGGATCATCATTTTCAGAATCTGTGATCACATTAAAATCACCATCTCTTCCACCTATTGCATTGCGTCCAAACCCAATTGCAAGTCAGCCAGCATTTTCCGGTTACTTTCCCATTTTGAGTCACATCTCCAACAATCGTCAATTGGGTTGGCATTTCTACATGACTCTTGATCTAGCTTCTTTTTTGTTGAGCTCCTGCGCAAATAACATGCAACAACACGTTCAAAATATGCAGAAAGAAAACAAAAACATTGTTACCAGAAATTGAAACTACATATATGTTGTTACCGCTCAGTTGCTTCCGATATTTGGATCAGTGTATGCTTACAAGATGTGGAAGTGGCAAGTGAGATAATGGCCATAGAGAGAAGAAATAAGGTTGACATTTTATATCAGGATAGAAGCAGAAGTTACACTTTAACTACAACATGGATTGAATGGCTTTGAGCAGCTAACTAGAGCATGAACGTATTGGTATAAAGATTTGAACTTTATATAGACTTCCATGGTTGCAACTTGCATGAACTGATAAAAATGATAACCAGAAGTAAGGGGCAATCATTGACTGTACACAAAAGAAAACGAAAGTTCTCTAAAATAGGATGAAAATGTATAAATTTTGGAGCTCCATGAGCAAGAGTCCTGAAGGTTCTACTGGTTTGCATATGTTTTTTTTTGTATTTTATATTGATGGAGCTTTGTGATGATTCGAGTTCCTGGGCCGCGATGGATGTTGAGCGGTGGTCTAAATAAAGGAACATTAGATATAATGGTCTTACATCCGTATTGAGTACTTCACTTAAACGGGCACAAGGTCACAACTAAAATTTCGATTCTGCCAATCAGCTAACTCACATTTAAATTCTTCCAATTTCGCACAATCTCATGAAAATAATTGTTTAACCTTTACTATAAGGGAATGCACAATACCAAGTTATTAGTTTTATACTTTGATTTACTGATAGATTGAAACTGGATCTATTCTCAAAAGGCAAGGCAAAACCAGTGCGCTAGTCAAGTTCATCATCATCCACTTCATTATACTCTTAACTCGATGCAAAGCCCAAAAGGTGGAGAAATGCCTCCTAATTCTACCAAAAAGGCACTTCAGTAACCATCTATGGTCCCAAGCAAAAGAAATACACGTTCCTCTTTCCAATTGTTTAACAGTTCAAAATATATAGCAAATTTTTCTTTTCCGACTGAAATAGCCAGATAAAAAAAATTAGCTTAATCAAAATATTATGCAGCATACACAAAAAGTAGTAGGTCACATTAACCCCTCAATACAGGAGGGAAAACAAGGAGAGCCCTACAGAGTCTAAAACTAGCAATAGGTAACCTCTACAAAGCCTACTTCCTAACCAAAAATAATGTAAGCTACCTTCCATCATGTGTCCGCCTTGATCCTGATAGGTATCTTCCTGAATCAGCTGAGTTTCTACTCTTTGAATCTGTATGCTTTTCTTCCTTTTGATCAAGAGTTGTCTGCTGCTTCCTCAAAATGTCCTCCGTGTGTCGGCGCCACAAAATTTCTCGCTCTTTTCTAGGCATCTTGTTATATCTGGGATCAGGCTTCAGAAGACGTTTAGCTGTTGACCACGAGTCAAGTACTGTTTTTCCATTCTCTGACTTTTGGGCAGCAGTTTCAGCATTTATGACTTCAGCTAATAAAGCCTTGAAGTCTTGCATGCATCGCTGAGGAAAGAAACCACAAAATTTTAAAATGATATTCACAGAAAACGTTTTATTATAAAAAAAGGCATGTACCCATGCCATTAACCTAATCCTTTATACCAAATCATTATCCCAGTAAAAAGGACTCGAAGAATATATCCACAGGTAGACTTTATCAAGAATTACCTCATGTAACATCTTTACATGTTCCCGGAAGAGCTTCTCAGTATCAGATGGATCTAAATCGGGGTTGGTTGCACGGCCTTGAGAATCCTTCTCCAATTTGGGCTTTGACTCTGTCCAAGATGCCTAGTGCAAGAAACAAGTGAACAAATCAATTAATGTGGAGGAAGCAGACCAAAACCAAGCTCAAACTCCTAAAAATAAAACCATAAATAGTATATGGTATGGGTCCACATCAGGTGGGAGAAAAACATGCAATGACATACCACAACTAAATAGCTCTTATTGTATTTCTGGTTCATTTTTCAAGTGGCTAATGCTAAACAGTTCCATTTAATAATTCCAAATAATATATCAGTTAACCACCGACTTGATTAAGTTTTAAAATTCAGAATCTAATCTGGGAACGTTACATTGTTACAGCTACCAAACAGTGACTGCTCATGATTTGCTGGTTATGTGCAATTGCTTTCAGTAATAGTTAATTGTAACCAGACAAAGCCATTCAACCTGCCTGGGAACACAATGATCAATCAATAATTCGGTTTAGTTATTACCAAGAACAAAGATGAAACAAAGAAGTTATAAACCATTGTTTAGGGTTTGAATTGGGTACAATTGACAGTCTGTTTAGTTTGGGTAAATATTTGTTCAGCCACCCATTATGCTGTTCAAGTCAGGCTTGCAGAAAATAGCAGAAAATAAAAATGCAACATGAGATATATCAATGATGCCAAAGAAAAATTATGCAATGATGATACAATTCTTCGTTGGCCAACTACATAATTTCACCATTGAACTTGGTGGCACCTTCAACTTTGAGGAAGACCTACTGTGGCCCCTAATATTAAAAATTTTAATAAGATTATACACATTCCACATTAACAATAGTTTTTAGGATTTCTGGCTTTCATATGCAAAAAATATGGTTAGCACAAATTGTGAACAACAATTTTCACACTTTTCAACCATCTAATAAGTGTTTATTTAATCTAATTTTGCAAGTTGAAATGTTTAATATATGTAATTTTATAAATTGAAGTGTTCAGTAAGTCAAAATAAAAATTGAGGATGCATAAGGTTAAAATAACAAAGTTTAGGAATGAATCTATATACTCTCCACTCTTCACTATGAAATTCATTTTTTCGAAACTTGTCATTTAGGAAATTTAAGATTTTATTAAAATCAAAATATGTTTGCTGTGCATTCTGTTTAGTAGACTCATAACTCTAGGAGGAGGAGGATTAGAATCTTACTAGTATAATAATAGCAAGCCAAGGATTGTTAAATCTCTAAAAATATGTAAAACTAGCTATTTTTCTAAGATACATTTGTAATGGAATTTTTGATTTGGAAGGCTAAGTCCTAGTCTCCACTCTTTATCCCTCAATGCTACTTTATCAGTCTTTTTAATTTGTAGGACGATCACACTCAAAAAGGCTACTTTTTATTTATTTACTATAATAAATATCGCAAAATAAGACCATAAGAGTGGTAAGTTACAATGGTCATTGGTGACAGCCGAGGGTGATCCATGGTGGTCTATGAGCGAATGGGCATGTATACATGCATTTCTTTTGAATTTGCCTTAATTTTTTATTTTTTAATGAGTTTTTAGAAATGTTTTCGTATTTTGAAAGGGGAATTCATTTTACCTGAAAATGGTTTTGTTTTCACATTGACCAGGAAAACATTTCCCAAGTATCCAGACACTAAAAAAGTGCAGATATTTTCTAGGAAGATATTTTCCTTGAAACAAATTTGTAATTAAATTTACCTACATTAAAATACCCTCCTTCGGTAAATCCAAACCCTAATATCGCATATTGTTTGAGAATTGCCCAGCATAAAAACATATGTAGACTGGTTCATCAACCTACTTGTCCTACATGCATGCACCATGCTCCTTGAATCATTAGTCTTTGAAATATACCTGAGGGTCCTTAATTGTTTCCACTAGCAGAGCTTGAAAAGATGAAACCGCTTCCTTCCTTCGAACTTTTAATCGCACCCTTTCCATTTCTTGTTCTTCTCTTTCCTTCCGTTTGCGTAACTCACGCTCCCTTTCTTTTAACTTCTCCTGAAATCATAAAAGTACAAGAAAGCTGAAAGCTTAAGCATAAATAAGTACTTAACGGCCCCAAATCTGCACTAAAATATTAGCTTAATTCTTTATTATTAGCACAATTTTTGGTTATAGTTGAACTGCTAATTTTAAGATTAGTTTCCAATTATATTCATTTATGTAAGGAAAAAGTTTGATTGTATTTCTATATTTTTAATTTCAATGATTTAATGTGATATTAAATTAGGTGATATTTATTCAGTAATAAAACTCAGGTATTTATTCTAGTTTTGCTTGATCTATTTTTTGCTCTTGCTGATATTAAAGAGATCTTACCGACCATTAACATTTTGATTCCTAGGTATATTTCATAATGTATTCATTTAACAAAATGTTCTCCTAACATAAATCTAGTGGCATTATATTTAACATATAAACATGCAATGATCATTTTCTAGGATACACAGACATCTTAAGAGGTTCAATGTACCTGTATTATATCCATGTCGAACACCGACACCTCTCGGACAGTCCAAACACGTGTCGGATACTTTAAAAACCGTGTCTTATTATTTATTTTATTTTGTTTTATTAATTTCGGACACTGATATGTCTAAGGATACTTTTGATGATACTCTAGAGACATTTGAAAATTAAAATGTAAAATATTGTCAAAGATTAATTTGATTTCTTCTAAAAATGTTGGAATTCTTTAAATTGTCAATTTATCTCTAAATAAGCTAGAAATGTTATGATTTTTAATAGTGATGTTAATTTTGAAAATTTAACTAATTATATTGAAATAAGAAATTAAATATTGTTTATTTTATATTTTATGATTTATCATAAATGATTATTTATTTGAATTATTAATAAATTATACTTACTCAGTGTAGCATGTTCTGATCATGTCGGTGTCATACTTTTTTAAAAATTACCGTATCTCGTGTCTATATTTTGTCCCTTGTCTGTGCAACCTAAATAATTTTTCTTTATAGTAACAATTTACAGCAAAAGCAATAGAAACAATTTGAATATTTTCTATTGCAAATGTAGTTTTAGAAATTGCATTTTATATATGTTATTACTTTTCTTTTTTTAAAATAAATTGGTGATGTAATTAATCACATTTTTTTAAATAACTTTGCATTGTTAATTTACTTTAAAGAGCATGATATTTCGAAACCTTCACCTCACCCTCCTTCCCCCCCCCCCACAAACACACCAGAAAAAAAAAATCCCAAATGTCAGTTCTGCCCTGCATATACCTGCTCCTCCCTTTTGACTTTTGCCTCTCGTTCTGCTTCTTCTTCTACAGCTTTTAGTTCAGACAAGTACTCATTGAATAAAAACTCCCTGTCTTCATGCTTTACAGATTTGTACCTTGGATCATTCCTTAGGCTTTCCTTCACCTGCGAGGAAGTAACATTAAGCCACTGTTATATGAACAAACCAGAACATCTCAATTTGTTTTCTTAGATCAAAACTGTATTTAGTCTTGTCAATTCTATTAATGCATCTAGCTTAATGTGATGCTTGTCATATGATGATATAAAAAACCAAACAACTATTATTTTCCTTAACTAATTGTAAATAGACCACGCATGCACCCAGGCAAAATTAGTTGAACTAGTATTTCAATCGATTTGTTCTGTTCTTTTGGAAAATATATTTTCCAAAAGCAGTGAGTACAAATCATAAACCAATTTTCAGCTTTCAGGAACAAAAAACCAAAATACTACCAAGAATGCCCTAATTATTATTTGTGTTGATATATTTGCATGTCATGCTATTTAAGTCCTTGTCTGAAAGTTGATTATTTACTTCGAGTAACTTGTATAATTTTCTCAAGAAGATCACATTAGTAGCAGCCAAGTCAATCTAGTTTGGGAAAATGAAAAGTTGCCTCCGTTATTTAAAACCATATCCAAGATGCATTTTATTGAATTAAACACGATAATAGAATATACCTTGGACCAACGGGAATTGACGGTTATATCGCCTTTGTCTTGAAGCATTGACTTAAAACTAGCAGCAGCTGCTGCACGATCAGCTTGAGCCTTTTCTTGAGCTGCCTTCTTCAAAAGAATAACTCTACAATGGAAGCAATATTCTATTTTATTGAATTAAATATAATGTCAGACTGAAAAGCAAAAGCAAATGCATGCATATATGTGTTTGTGTGTGTGTGTGTGTGTTTGTTATATATATATATATATTCAAGGACTAAAAGGACACACCAAAATTTAATATGAGAATCTGGATCAGTAGCCTACTACTCAGCTGATAAACGTAGCCTTCAAGGCATTTGAATACAAAGCTCTTTGTCTGTCTAGGAAACAGTCTATGCAAGTCCGGATAAGGATCCAAGCAAAAGAAAATATGCAGGAAAAGCTCTGCTGAGTCATGTACACCATACATTGCAGATGCTCACACAGAAAATGAATCTGAATAACATGAAGCATGCAGCACTTCTATAGAAAGCAGCAAGAGATAGAATTTGAAATAGTTCCAATTGATTTTATCAAGTTATATAAATCATGTGGTTCGAATAGGCCATGAGACGATAAAAAAAAAAAAAACAAAAACACTTGCCTTTCAGGCATCACTAATTGCACTAAGTGCTTAAGTAGCTAGAAAATTGTTCCAACTCTTGCTTCTTTTTTTTCTGTCAATCTCATCTATCCAAAATAATAATAAAATTTATAATGACAATTATGGTCTATGCTAATTTATTACATGCATTATATATTGTGGAATATATTTAACACAAAGTTAGACTTTAACATTTTGGAAGAATATTATTATGAATTAAGATGTTTAATTTTGATTCAATACATGATATTTATGTGTATAGATATAATATGACATATAGTAGGTTTCCAGCTGATTTTCAGTGTTATGGCCAAACAACACAGAGAACATACCCTAATTGGCTGAAATAATAAAAGCAGAAAAATTTTGAAAGTTCCAAACGAATTGAAAGCCAACTTGCTTAACAATGATCACAACAGAAAATGTTGACAAAAATCTAACGCCAGATTCTACTCGGTAAATAATACCTTTCATTTAATAAATGTTCTCGATCTTTTCGGTCCAAAGCCTCAAATCGTGGATCATTTCCCCATTTCTTTCTGAATGTTTGATAATCAGTATATTGATCAATGTCCTGAAATCAAAATCTAGCTGATAAGCAATCTGCAATCCTTAGTGTCAAAACCAAAAAAGATAATAAGAAATATTATTCTGGAAAGGAATAACAATTGAGTTAAGATAAATCCAAGAAACCTCTGATGCTTCTTCCAGCAACTGCTTGAATCCCTCAACTGCAGCCTTCTGAGAGGCTCGTTTTTCCTTGCGTTGCTCCTCTGCACGTGTTTTAACATAGTGCTCAAACAATGACCTCCTAGCTGAATGACTCGGAATAGCCTGCAACAGAATGGTTTTATATAAGAAAATCATAATGAAACCTTAATGGAATATAGTCAGAGAAGAAAATCATCATCCCAAGGAAGTTCACAACGTTCCAAAACAAAGAATCTGAACGCCATGTATAGCAAGCCTCAGCCCCTTCTCTAGGTTGAGTCTGCTGTAGACATGCATAAATATAGATACATTTCCAAGCAGCCCGTCAAAATGGAAGAAAAACATATTTCAGATAATAATAATAAGAATACAACATTGGGGTTGAGCGAACAATTGCAGGAATCACAACCCTGAAAATGAAAGCACACATGATGAAGTTCCTAAAAGATGTTCAGGGAAGATGAGAGGCACAGCTGTGTGCATGAAACATCTGAAGAGAATGTATGAGTACAGGAGTTACAGGAGCAAGAGTGAGAATACTAATGTGCTCATCTAGATGGGTTGTGTATTGAATGGAAGAGAAGTAATTTAAGCCTCTAGAGAACAATATTAATCTAATCATCATAAAAGTTTAGGAGTGGCTGAAGAAATGGTAGAGCAGAAAGCCCAACAGACACAGCACCAATTACAAAGACAGGTTCTGTAAACTGAACCTAAGGTATAGACCATTCCCATTGATTTCTTTTGCCGTATATATAAATCTAGTTATAAGATAGCAAGTGCATGTAGATACAGTCAATACATAACAATGCTTGACTTTATCCAGGACTAAACTATGCTTAGTTTACTTACACATTCAAACTAAATCATAACTGCTACCTAACCTCACTAACAAACTTGTTAACACATAATTAAGTTGGATACAAGTTCTCTTAATAGCTTTCAATTAAAGCTACAATTGGGAGATTCTTTACTTTTTTTTCTTTAGCATATTCTAATAAAGACCCTAATTTTTCCAGTAAAAAATCTGCCAATTATATCTCTGAATTAACCCAAATTCAGCCTTAATAGCCAGACTTCACTCCATTCTTCAGCATTTGAGTATCAATAATCCAAGTCTTCATTTGGGGTAGCACATCTCTAAGCCTTTTGACAATTTTTTTTTCTCTGGGGCATCTTTTATCTTAAAGCATACTTTGTTGGTCTTGTATCGTTGTGGTCACGAATGAAATCCTCCTCAAGAGTAACTATCCTTCTTTAAAGCATCCCAAGATTTCTTCAAACCATTTCCTTTGAGTTCCTTCTGTTGCTTCATGTTGAAGAAAAATAAACTCACAACAGATTGTTCATGGTGCACTCAACAAATTTTCAGCATTTTTTTGGACATCCACAGGGCTCTCGACAAGGCTTTTTCTTTTCCTTTTTCTAGTTTTTGGATGTGCAAAGGTTTGTTCTTCGCAGATTTTTTAATTTATGACATGTTCGTGAAGAGCCTAGATAACAATCCAAAAATAAACCTATAATGATAGTTGATAAAATCTGGTGCAGGAATATTTACCAGGTAGCTTAATAGGGAAACAAAAACTACCACGTGGTTTCATGATTTTATTAAGAGATCTGAGGGTTTTTTTTTTGTGACAGTTATAACCTTGTGTTTTCCACTGTTAGCCAATGAACTACCAACCACACCAATATTGTTGATACAAAATGATGTGGCACAAACAAACAACTAAAGGTGCAGACAAAAGTGTGAGAATTGTAGGTGGGGATATGAATTAGTTCCCCACAACTGTAGGACATCAAGGATCAGCCTTGAGCCCATACTTGTTTACCTTAGTTCTAGATGAGCTAACCAGTAGCATACAAGATGATATTCCATGGTGCATGTTATTCGCAAATAATAGTCTTAATCAACGAAATCAGCAAGGAAGTAAGCCAAAAGTTGGAATAATGGAAAAGCACCTGTTAATGTCTCGAGAAATGGATCTAGCTATGGGTCTGTGGGTTAAAGTATCAGGTTGAAGGGACGGCGTTGCGGAAGGGTGAAGAGGTGTTTTCTTTCTGCAACTTATGGTGAAAACTGAATCAGATTTGTTAGAGAGAATCTGGACCTCTTGAGTTGAGTACTCGAAGACTTGGAAATTTTCTGATATCTTCTTTTATTAACTTTGCCGTCTTCAAATACAAATGAAGATGTAGCAACCTCCAACAAATAAGGAAATACGGAAATCATGGAGGATCACCCTCCTACAACTTAGGAATGGAAAATAATTGAAATCCTAACTGAAAATAAAACATAAATTGAAACCACTAAAAATATGAAAGCAATAATTAAGGGATCCACCAAAGCATTACAGCATCCACTAAGAAAATGCTATCTTGACTTGGTGATTGATGCTTCTTCTTTCTACCATGACTGAACCATTGGTACTGCTGCAGGGGCTTGCTAACAGCACCATTGAGAATAAAGGTTTTAGGTTAAGCAGAAGTAAAACAGAATTAATGTATTGCAAGTTTTGGCCTCAACAACAAGACTGGAGGTGAGTTGAGACAGGATGGTGTTATGATGCCTAAGCGCAACCAATTGAGATATCTAGGCTTTGAATTTCAAAAGGTTGGCATGATAAAAGAAGATGTGACCTCAATGTTACATGGAAGTGAATGCTAGGCTCCAAAATATCCAATATGTTCACAAGATGAATGTCGTAGAGATATGGATATCAAGATGGACATGTGTCACAAAATGTTGGACAAGATCAGAAATGACCATATTAAACAAAAGGTGCAGATAGCACAAGATAGGTATAAAATAGGAGAATGACATCTAACATGATTTAATCATATCCTCCTACATAGGCTCTCATGTTTTCCAGTTCATATTGTGATATATTGATTGTGGAGGATGTTAAAAGGAGAAGAAGTAAACCTAAAACCACATGGAGGGAAGTTGTTTTGGAAGATTTATTTTTTCAGGACAGTAAAGACTTGGCTACGAACAGGATACGATGGAATAAAAGAATTCATATAGGCAATTCCAACTAGCTTGAGATTACAGCTTAGTTGTTGTTGTTGTATTCTTTTTTGTTATCTTCAACAATCAGTCTGCAATGGCAATTTGTGGTTCATCCATCAAATCAACACACTAAAAATCTTTAAAAGTTATTCTCATCACTTCAAATTCCAACCAACAATAAACAAAACCAAATTATCATCCTCCATATCCTTCACTGATTCAAATCAACCCCAGCAAATCTAAAATACCAAATCATGCATCTATTTGCAATTTGTGAATCCTTTCTTAGTTGCAGTGCAAGGCTTGATTCTAGCATAGACAACATGAAAGCCTCTAATCAACAAACCCAATTTATATTCTCCCTTATGAGTGTTATTCTTATTACTAATTTTTTAATGCCTTTATTTTTTTTTTCTTTTTTTTTATTTCACTCTCATGTCACGATGCTAAAAAGTAACCTTCTTCACGATTCCCATTCTTTGGGTTGGAATTACACAATTGAGTTCCTTTATCATCAATATCTTTAACTCTATGAATCTCACTCCCCTTCATCCTTTCAAAATTGTTGTTGTTGACTTGTTGTTGAAGAGGACAATGGGTTAAGCATCAATATTCAAAACAAACTCTTTCCATTCACAGTCCCTGTTGAAATTGAGTAAGTTTAGATAGTGATTTATGTTTTACTTTACGACAAATTTTGGATCAGTTAATGAGGAAATTTGAGTTTATAGCAAAGGAAGTTGCCTAAGGGTTTGCTGTTTGGATCCAAAGAGATTGGAAAAACAGGAAAAAAAAAACGTAATCAAACAAGGTTCCTATTTTTTTTTTAATTTTTATTTAAAATTCAGAGAGAATATATTTTTTCATTTATCGAGAGATGAGTGGGTTTAGAAAATTTAAAACAAATTTTAGATCAAGTTATCAGGGAATTTCTGCTTATAGCAAAAGAAGTTGTCCAAGGTTTTGCTGTTTGGATCCCAAGAGATTTGAAAAACAAAAAAAATGCATAATCAAAACAAGGTTGCCAGATGTTTTCTTTCTTTTCTTTAATTTTTATTTAAAATTTAAGAGAAAATAAATTTTTTCATTTATATTTTAAAATTAAAATATTTAAGAGATGAGTGGGTTTAGAAAATTAATAATTTTGTACTTCCACAAGTTAGCCACGTCAACAAAATTGATCATGTTAGTGTGATTGATAGTTAATTGCCTAACACGCAAAACAGGGTTATAAGTTTCACAAGAGAAAAAAACCCAAACCCATTTTACTTAAATCATGAAATCATAGGATTTTTTTTTTTTTACTTTCCCTTTGTTTAGTTTGATTTCTCATATTGTTTAAATTCTAGGGTACCCATGTGTTCCTACAAACAAAGTTTCCTTTCATTATGGTTGATAGTTTTACTTAGTTGTGCTAGGTAGTTATTGTGTATTGCAGTTTCACTGCTTGTTCAAACAAGAAGCGAAGGAAAAGAAAATAGTAGGGTGGTCAAATGCATCATGACACATGAACACGATTCGCCTAACACGCGAAATAAACGTATTAGAGTAGAGGTTAAACGAGTTCATATTATAAACAGATCATCCATTTATGACACAAATATAAATGTATCGTATCACAAGTTGACATGATGATTTGGCGAGTGGCCCATTTACTTAAGGGTAAAGAGATAATCTTAGTATCAAATATAAGTAATCCAACTAAAACCTTATTTAAACTTTGTTGTTGTATTAATGTTTTTTATTTTAGTTATGAATCTTGAGAATCTGAATTTTATGTATGAAAATTTAGTTTTAAATATCATTTGAGTTAAATAGGTTAAAACTTAAAAATATCATAAGCAGGTTAAGTGAGTCGTAAACAGATCAACATGCACTTAACCTGTTTATAATATTAAAGCTTTGTTCGGATGAAAGGAGGGAAGGATCATTAAAGTAAGGTATGAAAAATTATGGTAAATATCATTTTTGTGTTTGTGGGAAAATGTATGATAAACAAAAGCTTAATAACATTATTTTGTTTAATTTGATGACAAATGAAAATAATGTTAACTATAAATATTACGAAAATACCATTGTCATGAAAGATTTATAAATATAATTGAGGATAATTTTGGAAATTAAATTTTTTCATCATGATTACACCCCAATGTGGGGCGTTGAAGATTGGAGTGTTTAGATAGGTTTTGAACCCCTTAAATAACTTTCAAAAAATCATTCTCTTCCCAAATGACTAAATAACTTTCCTCTACCTTACTTTACTCTCCAATCCTATCAAATAATCTTCATTCAAATGATCTTTAAGGGGGTTACACCAGTCGTATATGGGTCAGCATGACCCACTTAACCTGTTTATGATATTAGGCGGGTTACACATGTCGTATTCACGTCACCTGCCTAATTTTCATGTCATGTCCTTATTGATAAATTTAACACGATTATTAAATGAGTCGTATTCGTATTGACCCGAATCGTGTCGTGTGTTAAGCAAATTAACGTCGAACACGACATTCCACCCGTTTTGGCACCCCTACAAAGTAGACAGTATGTTTTTTTTTTTTCTCAAACCAAAACTCAGATCTAAGTGCTCCCTCTATAATCAGCTCTTATTTCTTTCTCATTAAACATAGGGAAAGGGTATAAAATCAACTGAATGCCAAATTCTAACTAACCTATCTTTGAATCCTCACTTGGAAAACCTACAACTCAGTCCCATACAAGGAATGGGTAACATCCAAGCATCAGAATACAGAGTAATAGGTGGCTTACATGTATCACAACAGTAGTTTGAGTCCTCCATAGCATGTAAAGGAAAAGAAGGCACATGATACGGCAAAGGGTGAGGAGATGTCCCCCTGGATTGAGGAACTCAGTAGAGAGATGGCTGCCACTGGAACAAAAGGTAATGGCTCCAGGGCAGTTATGTTGCTTGGTGTTGGAGACACAGATGGATGCAATGCATTGGAGAAACTTTGTGCCACAATATGCCAAATTGAGCTTCGCTTCTTATTATAGGCTGGTGGATCCTGTTAGTTAGTGTGAACATCTTTTTTAGCACCAGAGAACTTCAGAGGACAAGGTTGAGTCAGGTTCCTACCACATGGAGGTTGAGACTCAATTTTGGTTATGAAAACTGGAAGGATAACCTCAATTTGACATATGAGGAATTTAACCCCCCTCTGAATTTTTTTTAAATTTCATGCTGAAATATGCAACTAACAGCAGAAAATCTTAAGTTAAAAAAAAAATCTCAATTTGCAAAAAGGACCAAGTTTTGGAACACTAAATGTACACACTTTTCAATATTAGTTTCAATTGAACCCTTACCAAATTAATTTAATATCTTAATTCAAATAAACACTATCACCAACACCATAATAAATTAGAATGGCACATTCTGCCCTCAACAAAGACCATCCAAGTCTATCCAAAGTAAATAATATGACACGGCAAAATTCAAATCCAACACCTTCATCAACCAAATCCAAAAAAGCTCTCCAAATCCACCAATATCACTAGCATGTTTAAATCAGATCTACTGCCTTTTTTCTTATTTATTTTTTAGGATTATTTCTGTATACGGGTTGGCTTTTTTGTGTGGAACTCATGTTTTCAGATTTGGGCATTACTTTAGCATACAGTAATCATTCATCGTTTGGTTTTACTTATAGTTTAGTTCCCCCAATGTTTCAATGCAGCACACGCATGTTAGCCCCCAGGTAAATCTGGAAGCAAATTCCAATCAAGGAGTTTTCTAAAATTAAGAGTACTTTACCAGGTTTTCTCCAAAAAGAAAAAAAAAATTAAGAGAACCTGCATTTGAAAGCATTAAATTTTAGATTGCTATTTAGCATACAGTCACAATATTAAACACACAAGTTAAACATGACACAAAAATTAGCTGGTTTGCATTTTCCTTCATATTGCTCATGCTGAAGCATGTCAACATAATTTTCAAGTGAGAAAATCAATGCACAGGTAAAACATTTAACTCCATAAGATAACAAAAACAAGTTCACCTCATCTCAAGTGAGCATATATATGAAACCAATAAACCTGTTTCCAGGAGTTTTAATTATAGGAAAGGTGTCTAATTCCTGAAAAAAGTGAGACTTAAGTTTTAGACTCAACAAACCTTAAAACGAGGGTCAAACACTATCTTTGGCAGCTCCTTCTCCCATTTTGAGAATGGCGCTATTCCACGTTCCTTCAACATTTCCTGCATATTACAGAGACACAATAAACACAGAAAACTAATATTCCAGGGAAGAAAATTTAACAGCAACAGGCAACAAGTTCCAAATTCTTTTGCAGCTCTCCATATGCCTAACATAGCGTCACTTGTTTCTTTTACCTCTTCCAATTAGCAAATGCCTTACTATATTAGTCAGTAGTTGTCTAGGAACAAACCTCTCCTCAATCAGATCTGTGTCCCCATTTCTTAAGTCATGCAAATAAATTTTCATTAGCTTAACTCTTGGAAAATTTATTACAGAAACATGTATCATTTCCTCAGTGAGGTTCATGTTATGCCTCCACAGCAGATAAAAAAAAAAAGGAAAAATATATTCCGTTTCCCCACCAACATGCTAGAAGCCTAGGACAACTCTACCAGCTAATCAATAGTTGATAAGAAAGGAATGCAAAAGGTATCCAATAAACCTAGTGAAAGATACCTTATATTTTTATTCAAACCTTACAATTCAATACCTCAAGATTCATATAAGTGGGTTTTATCATAAGCATCGAGCTTATTATCACAAGATTTGCATTTGCTAGATTACTTGACAAGATCAATAGCAAACTGAGAAAAGGATGTTTAGTTGCCCATTGCATTCAAAGTTTGTTTGGATTCTCAAGCCAAAAATTGACAGTGCAAATAGTCAGTTTCATTATCCCTATAAAACCTAGAGATAAGATTTCTCTCTATTTTCTTTAAACCAGGATGTACCTATGTACTTCGTTGTGCCAAGAACTCAAAAATTTTACAGTATCTTCATCAAAAAGAAAGGAATTTTTCAACAACAAAGCAAAATCAGACAGCAGAAATCAACCCTTTTGCCTTCTATGTGCAATTTTTGTTATACAGGTAGAAATTCACCTAATGGGATGTCTTATGAACTTTAATCTATTTATGGCAGAAATGTTTACTTAGTTAAGACAATTTTTAATACTAAAATGAAAAATGCAATGTGTTAGTCCATACAAAACTTGGAGATAAGATTTCACTCTATTTTCTTTAAACCAGGATGCACCTATGTACTTTGTTGTGCCAAGACCTCAAAAATTTTACACCGTCTCTTCATT